>JAQGCC010003825.1:0-14419 GCA_034698905.1 Xestoiulus laeticollis
ATTTGGATACCTGTAATAAACTTAAAGAAAACCTAGATACCTACTAGATACTAGTTATTAACTAATATGATACGTAACATTTTTGTAAGGGTTTTAATGTCAAAACAAATTAAATATGGTCGACAGATAAGTTATATATTGTGGAGAGTATTGCATATATTGACTAAAAATGTATTGACACTGTACAATTTTATTGTCAAAACTATAACAGCAATGATTTTTCAGATTTTAAACAAAACTTAACAGGAACTTTCACAGTTCTACAACACTGCATTTCCATAATCCCAGACATAATTTAAAGTGTATAGCGTGTTCACTGACAAGATTATTTCAGCGTACAGGTACTTTAATTGCCGTTAATTAAAACAAAAGAGTTTTATTAGCGGGGATCGATGAGCATGCTCACACACCGTAAACGGGAGCGAATTTTAACGAGTAATTCGCCAGTTGCCATAAACCCGAAAACAGTCTTTGAAAATTCGAGCTTTTCGTCCAAATAGGTATTTCAAGCCATCGTTAATTGAGGCCTATGTGGCGCACTCGCAGAAGCGTGTAATTAATAACGAATTAATTAAACGAGTGCTAGACGCATCTACATATGCGCTGGTTGTAGTCCGATGATTGGGCGAAACATTCGAGGAATGCAACGAGAAGATGCATTTTGCACCACGACTGGGGAATTAAGATCAGTCCAATGAAGACTTTTGCAATCCTATTTCACTTTTCATTGTCATTTTACAGCCTCGCAAAAACCACTAACGTCAACGTAGGGCCATGCGGCAACAATTCCCACTCCCGAAATGCAGACATATATTGTGCAAGTGGTTGAGGGGAGGGCAATGCCACCATCCCTGTAGCCATTCTTGCATTCGACGAAAACATTAGCCAAAACCGATGGGGGCTCCATTAAAAACGAACGGGACATAATTGCTTAGCAGGCCAGCAGCCTCTATTAACCAAATGAGTTGGCATTCGAAGACGTTTGCTAACAATTATTCAGCTAGGGCTGATGGTATTTTAACAATGTTGGAGGAGACGTGATGGTCAACGGACCAAAACAAGACGGCACGCTACAGTTTAAAGTGGAACTCATCAAGATACACTACAGGGATTGTGCATGCAGGTTTCCTTTAATCTTGACGACATTGGCAGCAGTTTTTTGCCAATGCGCATGCGTGGGGACGACGTTGATGGGTTTGTGGTTGAGGGAAGACGATAATGTCAGTAGAGGGATTGCGCACGCCTCCCTTAATGCTCCCTTAATGCTATCCACATTGACAGCACTGTATGTTTTTCCAATGCGATCTTGTTAAGGTAAATCAGTTGACGGGGCATTAAGGGAGGCGTGCTCAATCCATCTATTAGTTTAACGTGATACCATAAATCGCATTAAAACGCATACGTTTATGTTGGTTCCGATGGAAGATTACTTATGGCTTAGAAAACGAACTCCTACGGAAAACCTACGGCATCAGTACAGCGGTCGCCATTTTTCCCAAACGTGTAAGCATAAGCCTACATTGTTGGATGCTTACCGGCTTACGTAACCACTATATATGTAATGTATTTTTTACGTTGTATATGATCATTTTCTGGTTTCGAGCTCACATGTTCAAAATTGAAACATTTGCAACAATAAATACATCTTGCTAGGACTATAGTCCCTATAGCCTATAAATTATATATACCCACACTAAATCACAAAACTGTCAAAATGTTTGCAAAAAATTAACAAAACATTTGGAACTAAACTCTGGTTCCTTAGGATAAAAACAGCGTGGAGCATGGAATAGTATAGCCTTGAAATGCAGCGTTTTGATTGGGCAATCGTAAATTCCCGACATCGGGTAATCAATCGATACGCTGCATTTCAAGACCATGAAATGCTCCATGTTATTCCATGGTCTTGAAATGCAGCGTTTCGCCCAGTTTTGCGTTTTGCCCAGTCAAAACGCGGTATTTTAAGGTCATGCCATGCTCCATGCTATTCCATGCTCTACCCTGTTTTTACTCTAAGGGACGTACCAGAGTTCATATATAGTACCAAATGTTTTGTTAATTTTTTGTAAACATTTTGGCAGTATTTTAATTTAGTGTGGGTATAATGCCCAATCAAACCGCTGCATTTCTAGACCATGGCATGCTCCATGTTATTCCATGCTCTACGCTGTTTTCACCCTTATTGTGACAATTAACTCATACAAAATAACATTAAAATTGGGGGATATATAGTTAGACAACTTTCCATTGCCATGCACATGTATACGGCTTATATCCATTAAGGGCTTATTAGATGACCTGACACGACCATATACATGTACTCCATGCCAAGATGAGTCCAGTTTTGAGCACTGCCTTTAAGACACTCCATAAGTGGACACCATCTGCCATCCTCTGCATTGCAGAGGACGAGCTTAAACCCAGAAACGTCATTTAGGTGCGTGCCATGTCTATTTAGAAAATGGCCCTTTTAGTCATTTGTGGTGGAAGCAACAGCGTTGGCTAACGGTAGGAAATTCAAATAGACATCCCAGGCGCCCTTTCACGATGCCCCGGCAACAAACAACGGAGTCTGAAGAATGCCAAGAATGCAACGATGTCACGGCGAACGATAATTAAAACAACACGCACAATGGCTCAAAGTGCGGCTAATGGCAAATGATGAGATGGCGTAGAGAGAAAGAGAGGACGTTCCGTTGAAACATCTCGTGAAATCTCATCTCCGACAACGAGATAAAGCCGAATCCGGTTGGAAAGTCACCACCTTTGCCGTAATTATATTCGCATCAAAAATTTAATATTTCATTGTTAGCCTATTCGGGTTACGTAATGGGATGGAGGTGGGGTTGAGGGATCGACATGGAGGGGGGGGGGGGGTTCTGGAACACGTAGCAGTTTTCTTCGTAGTTATTTGTTAAGGGGAGAAGATAAAAAACGTGCCCGGACTGCAATTCAAGAAGAGTGCGATGCTCATACAAATCGCTCTCATAATGCATGTGTGGCAATGGAGAATATATGGATATATGGGAAGTGAGAATGGAAAAAAGTACATGGTGGAGCCAGGTGGCGATGGCAGATTCGGTACAAAGTCCATTTCATAATAACATGGAGGGGAAACAATGCCAGTCAAATTCCATCATGTATACTGCTTGACATTAGTGATTACACAATTTTTGCTTCGCATTAAAAGGGCAGCATCTTGCATCAAAAGAGATGTAAGGAGGGATAAATTTGACAACTCGTCTCCTCTAATATAGACAAATATTTCATCAGCATGGCAGGATCACTGAATTATCATAAATCAGTAATACAATCATAGGCAGGGTGGCCACAAAATTTTTAATTTCCCTGACTAAAATTTAAAATTCCCTGACTTGGCAAAACACTTGATTTTGTTACAATTTGAGGTGGATTATAGTGCTTAAAATTGTTTCCCAAGGAAGGAAAGTAAATTTGAATAAGGAAAGCCCACTTTATTTGGTGTTGTTGAATTTTATCAAACAAATTTTAAAGAATAAAAACAGCATTATTATCAACTTCAACATTACTGCTGCTCGTTACACATGCTACTTAGTTCTCTGTTGAACACATGTCCAATAATGCACATTGTAAACTCAGTTATAGAGGAAAGAAATTTAACAAATCTTATTTTGAGAATACTTTACATAAAAGAACAAAAAACGAACAACTGGTATGTCATAAGAAACAAGATAGGTTCAAATGCAAAAAATGTAGCTAAGATGATTGGGTATGGAGCTGCTACCAGACTGAGTGCAGTGATAGCACTTTGCCTTTTTTGGGAAAATTTCCCTGACCAGTCACAAATTTCCCTGACCACTTATTTTTTCCCTGACTTTCCTGAATTTTGGCCACCCTGATAGTAGTAGAATAAATGTATTCGAATGCAGTAAACACAATTAATTGTGTATTCCTCCAACATCTGATTTATTGTTAATGCGTTAAGTCGTTCATTTCAACCTCCAGTACTGATCTCGAAAATTTACGTTAAAGATAGATGTACAGTACATATGTAACTCCATACAGGATAACAACTAACCTAACCTAACTGAAATGACAGAAGGGTGCTAAATCAGTGTGCGAATTTATTTTATTATTCCCACTTATATGGTCACACTCCGGCCACTCATAGAAGAGTCAAATGAAAAAAATGAGCTAAAACTTATTTACAACAGTAGGGAGCAAAGTGCACATTTATGTCATAATTATTAACTACCAGTATTGAGGCATTTGTCACACTTTTGCATGAACTTTGAAGAATACAAACAAATACAATGAAATGCTGCTTCTATATTATGGCCTCAATCAGCACAAGCAGAACCTTGTATATAGACGGGTGCATAGTTTTTTGTTTTTTTTAATAATTTTATATTTATAATAATGGTAGTGTTCATCCTGCCTTAAAATAACACAGTCCACAGTGAAAGCATCATAAAGAAGGTCAATGCCGCCATATCTGTTGAAGATTTATGATCAAATATGATGAAGGTGGAAAAACATCAATACCGTCCATTATTGTTCCACTCCTGAATGCCTGCACAATACAATCAAGAACAACCGTCGGGTGTTGTCGTCTTATTGCGTAAGGGTAAAATCATGCTAAAGCATGGATAAGAGGATGGATGGCATGGTCCTGAAATGCAGCATTCTGAATGGGCAATCGAAAATTCCCGCCATTGGGAAACCAATCGAAACGCTGCATTTTAGGGCCATGCCATCCATCCTCTTATCCATGCTTCAGCATGTTTTTACCCTAACACTATTGTGGTATTAAGACCATGGATAGGCAGCAGAGGATGGGGATCCTTCAGACACCTGTACACCAGGCTACTTTTGCTGCGCAGTGAATTATAAAACTTCGCAGCTTTTGTAAGGGGTACTCATAACTTGTGCTTAGATAGCTTTCCTCAATGATCTCAAAAATTTCGACTTTGATGGGATAGGACAAAAAAAATCAGAATTCGAATTTTGATTGATTGGAAATGTCAATCCGAAAGTCGACAATTTTTGAGGTCATTGCGTAGAGGCTATCTGAGCACAAGTCATGAGTACCCCTTACAAAAGCTGCAAAGTATTATTCGAGTTTTTTATGTGTTTAAAGAGAACAGTGCCTGAGAAGCAAAAAACACCCTGAATATCATAAAATGATAAATGATGGTAAATACTATGATATATGAAGGGGATGATAGAGATTATAAATATATACAGTGGACTCCATCTTATATGATCTCGATTGTCTCAGGCCATTTTCATTCCAATATCCAAAATATTCTTATACATGTATATGGGAATAATTTTTGTATTGGAATGTGTATACGTGCATTGGAGTGTCCTGCATGTCCTAAGCGACACCGTTTATCCGTGATTCTTTCGACATATTTTTCGTTGGATGCAAAAGTTCTCCAGCCTGTATTTCTACAGTATTTAAGCACGTCCATCATTAAGTCCAGCCTCGAGCAACATGACAACAGGCAACCAATACGTTTTTCCATGTTCAAAACTGAACTGTTAGAAGAGCAATATGCGTCTCATGAGAAAACCACTATATTCAAGTAACTTTCGACCCTAAGCCTCAGGAGTTAAGGTCGACCTGGAGAGATAACCCTGAACATTATCCAAAAGAGGTTACTAATGGGTTCACTTGGTACAGCCAGCATCGTGCCATGCAATGACTTATCACCCTACGTGCAGTCCATTAATTTATTCAAAATGCGTTTAAAATGCGCAAAGAAACGGCCTTAGAATCTCATCCGAAATTAATTACCCTGGCTTTCGAAATCCTAACCAGAGAGTCCCAATCCCGGGGATAGCGAAATGATGGATGCGCCAGAGTTCACATAATTCACTGTCCATTAAAGTCCAACAAGGGTATATCAGCGATGTGCTCCAATGGATATTCTCAAACCATCGATTCAAAAAATGGCGTAATGACGTTCAGAGTTGATATTTAAATTAGGGCCATCGAAGATAGTCCGAAGGGGATTTTACCAATGGACATTGACACCAGTCAAGAGCATTTGCCAGCTAGATCTCGCAATTTGGCCATCACTTAGAGTTGCAGAAAACGAGAGAAAAATCCAATTTCCCAGGGATATCCCCTGTAATCCATTTACTCTGACAGGGATTAGCAAATGGGATACACAGTTAATTAATTTGTGGCAAATTGGCGAGAGCCAAGTTGGCACGGCATTTCCTTTTTGGGTAAGTGATACGTAATTGCTGTATCATCGATGCGAAATCAGTGGGCCTCCCGAATCCGGTTTGGACCCTGGGAATTAAGGATATCCATCAATATATACGAATCGGTGGTTGAGGCACGCAAAAGCGTGTGGAACAAAAATGCCGCCTGTTAATAGGCTCCTTCACGCAAGCGCTGTTAATTAAGCACAAGCCAACAATGCTTTTCCCGCGTAATTAGATGTGCGCATGCGCTGTTCATGCGCGCATCTTTAATTACGCCGGCATGTGCTTAACAGCGCTCGCTTGAAGGAGCAATATAAGCGTGACAAGTCAGGGCTAAATATTTGAAGCTACAATTTATCAACGCTGAAATTCTGTATTGACGTTTTAGGTTATAAACTCAAGTGGATATATAGGCTATCATTGATAAGCGTCCCACTAAGAGCTGAAACGAAATTTGTGTTTCGATTAAAATATTCAGTATATGCTTCATTAATCATGGATGAGCTATCCACTGGAGAAATGTCACTCCTAAGTATGCCGCTGAATTCTCTACTGAGACGATAAACGAGGTAATGGATAGCAATGGCACGGTAGACGTCATGTAGGTTGGGACCAAAATTCCCTTGGAAAAAAAAATGATATATGGGTTCCATGAACTATGAAGCTTGCCCATGACCAGCATTGACCTGACTATTTTGTATGTTTGTTGGTTTTTAACGTAGACCTAGTTCTGCACACAAGGGCAAATCACCAATGCCAGGAAAGGGCATCTGATAGGGATGGGTGTCTTGGAATAATAGTCCATCAAAAGAGCAGGATGAAGGTTAGGTCCCCTTTCCTATGGGTAAATTTCTTGACGTGCCACCTGGTGTCCGCTACAGGCGTTTTTCGAAAAAATTTTTTCAGAATTTGAATTTTCTTACGAGATTAGCAAATTAATTATACCAGATAAGGTGTGTATTTTAATTTTAAAGCATGAATTATTTATCTAGCTATAGCACAGATACATTTTACAGCAGTCTCTTTAATATTAAACAAGTAATCAATACTTTTTCGAAACGCGACGATAAATTGCAGGTAGCTTACACCAAGTGGCAGCAATTAAGACCATGCAAAATACCCGCGAAATTTAAAATTTATTCTTATTTATTAATTTTAAAAATAATTATAAATTTTCATAAAAAAACATGTTCGGTCTTTACTAGATCTATGAACACAGTATATTTAGCAAATTTTTCCCCCAAAATTTTAATTAGAAAATGCGCTGGGCTTGTCAAGAAATTTACCTATAGGAATGGGGGTGTTTCGTTCCCCCTTAATGTGTAAACCTTCTTAAATGTTGAATGGGTATAAATAAGTCTGAATTGATCCAATTTGCCATATCATTTTTAAATGTTTTCAAAGTCTATTAATAATGTACATGTATGTAATGTATATTTATTTGAGCATTGTTCCACTTATTAATGTGTTCATTGTAACGTGTATTGTTAATGATTATCAAGTGCATAAATATATCAGTGAAATCAAGGATTTGGAATTGTGCTGTAGATTATTAAATCAACTCTTTAGATACTAAAGGATTCAACATAAATGGTGGCAGACCATGTGATTTAAACAACAGTTTTTGTATTTGTATTATTGAATGAAGCATTTTCTTGATGAAAATCAGTTTTACTAAACGGCCTACATGATAATTTTTAATTCAAAAACGTAGTCATCACAGGTTTAAAATATATATGCAAGATATGCTTGAATGTGATCGTATCCCTGATCTGAATTAATAGGAAACTAGGAGATGTCAAAGGAAATGCCAAACACCTGTAGTAGAAGGGAACAAAGTTCAGAATCCAGAAGGCGTCAATATTTTTCGAAAAGGTTTGTGCAACCATTTGGAATGACTTAAGGTCAGAAAGCAAAAAAGCAATCACCGCTTAAAGGGTGTGTTGCTTTTGTCATTGGCAAAAAGTCTCCTGAAAAAAGCCAGACAAAAATCAATGCTGAGTTTGGGGTCAAAAATGCATTGGAAAATGGTGAAATCGTCCAGAATTATTCAATTCAGGCGTGATCATTCTTCCTGACGATGCAAAAAACACATGTAGCACATGTGGATTTTTAGAAACACGAAAACACCTCGAAACCTGTGCTTGGTCGAAATTGTGAAAGCTTTAAAGTTGAAGGGAGCACCTGAACTGAATTTTTTTTAGATGGGTCCTCTATAACAGTAGGTGTTAAGGTGACGACAGCAATCAAAAGATATTGAACTTTTACAGGATGCTGTCACATATTAATTTGTTTTTGAATTCCATAGAACGAGGATTCAAAATGTTTTTTTTTATTTTATAAAATCTCAAATCAAAACAGAGCACCTGAAATCAAATTTTCAATTTCCTTAGCTCATGTAAGTACGTGTCAACAGAAAACACATTTAATGTGTTTTGTGTTTCAATAATACACGGATGGAAAAATTATATATGGCATACATGCATGGTTCCATGTGCGGCTATATCCAAAATTACCCATAGGATAAAGACCAGACCTGCATGTCGTCACATATCGGCAAACCTATGACTCCATATATTATGGACATACTTAACAAAGTCCATATAAAAGGTAAACCAAAATACAGTGCCACCCCACTTTTTTGTAGTTATGAAAATATGTTAATGCTATGCTGCAGTACAACTGTGCAATGTAGTGAAGCGGCCTACATGAAAAGGTGGAGCTGGGGTAATCGAAATCTTGACAGTAGTGAACCACTGTACGGCAGGGTAGCTTCCATTTGGGGTTTCACCCTCACTTCTAATAAACGTTGTAACAACTTTAAATAATTTCAATGAAGAATTAAAGAGTGATTTCATGCAAACAGACCATTTTTTATTTTTTTTCCAAATTTGACAATTCGTTTTAAGTATTAATTTGTTACGGCTAAAAAGTTAATTTGGGTTTTCGTGAAGATGAGCCAAGTTAAGTTAAAAAATATGTTCATAGGTAAAATCTAATGCACACATGACTTCCAATTTAACTGCAGGAACTGAATTTTTATAGCTATAAGATATGGGCTACCTTGGAAATATCTTAGTGGGTATGTGAATCGCTGCATGCATTGGTATATCCATGCAAAAAATCTCAGAATTCTGCATGATTCCCCAGACTGATCGTCTGCAGAATTATAGTGACTATCTGTAAAAATCAATTATGTTGCATTTCTTCAGAAACTAAAATTGCTAAATTTAAAAAAAAAATCGTTAGCGAAATTCTTATAACTTGCACTTGGCATTATATATGGTACCTTATATAGTATAATGACATTTTTACAATGTATACATTTATTGAAAACTAACTGCAAGAAAGGAAAATGCAGAAAACATTTTTTATAGGTCTATTATGTAAATGTCTGCATATATTGCAGAATTATACGTATACAGCATGGAATGTTGGATCCCAAGTTTTCTTCAATTCAATTCAATTCAATTTCTTACCCTGCAGTCAGCATGTAGTATGCCATGTGGCAGAGGGCAAAGTGTCAGAATTTTTTAAGGGTAAGAGTATACGGTAAATGGCATTCTGTTTTAACAATTCTGTATAATACTTTATGCAAAAAATACACTGAGATATTTTCTGCTCATTATTTTTATATGGGTATCTGGACTTGTATGGACATACATGTACATGTATCTGGGTATATCTAACAAATATTTTGTAGGATCATATTTCGGTTATTTCATATACGAGGTATGACCATTTTTTCCCCCGGAACATTTAATGTACAGCATGTATTTCGAGGTTCAGGATTTTAAGTACATGTTCCAATACAAATCTGTTTCCATTTCATGAAGGATTTATACACGTATTCCTTTGAAAAAAAAAGTTAGAAACCCTTTCCTGACACAAATTGGAAACGCGCTTTCAAACTATAGACGCTAGTCCAGAGCTATGCAAGTAACAAGATCCTTGACATATCAAGTTGGATTGCCTTTCGGGAAAAAAAAGCCCTAACCCAAATAAATATTGAACTAAGCGTATATCTGAGAAAAATCTGCTTTAGCTGACACTTTCAGTTGTGAACAAGCAGATATATCCATGTGGCTGGTACATCCTTCCATCATAATGGGCATATTTGTGCAGACGCAGAAATGGGATATCTATTCAGTACAATTTGGTGCGGATGTGTTACTATATGCACACCCGTATAAAACGCGTCCTCATAATAGCCTATCCGTGCACGGAATGCAAAGTGCCCCAGCCCCATGCGTGACCGAGTTAGCTAATAAGCAGTTATGAGGCAGTCGTGCAGTGATCCTACGTGTGAGCAAAAACTCATCTATTCATATTTGACGACATCACGTGGGGGGGCCAGAAGTTAAAAAGCTGAAATGGCATTAGAGGGCACAATATGGCGCCTCCAGTTGCCAACAGCTCGACTAACTCTACCAGTCTGTCATCAGCCACACACAACTCCTTCTGGCAGGAGGATTAGAGGATCTCTCAGCAGGCAGAATCGAATTACAGAAGACCACATGGCATGCAAAGGATCATAAACGATGCCAGCAGGCTACAAAACGCTGGCAGCAAACTGTTAGACTGTAAGAGAGAAAAACCAAATCAAGCCATGAATATCTGCCTAGCCACAAGAGCTGGTATACGTTATACCTGTAGAGGATGCATCTTACTGAAATTTACACAATGCACCAAGAATGCAAGGTTGCCTTGATTTTCTACTTTAAATATATGCATGTTTACAATAAATAAGTCGTTTGGATAAGTGATGGTGATGGTGTAGTGGATAAGTGCTATACTTCATATTGAAAAAAATGGCATTTGTTAAGTTAGACCTGGCTGTTAATTATACGAGACATTCACCGGGAGGATCTTAACGTCTAGTCCACATCAAAGAAACAGTTACATGAAACTCGAAACATTTCATGACAAAAATGTTGCACATGAAACGTTTCGATCTGGCACAGCATGTTTCGTAAAACAAAGTGTCCAAACCAATGCAACACCATTGAAACATTTCATGAAACAGTTTTATGCTTCATGGAAATGTTTCCTTAGTGTGCATGGACTATGCATTAGTGTTCAATGGCAAGTTTCAAAACTGAGAAGCACTCATATATACTCACGTGCATGACCATATAAGATACCCCTTTGCGAAATAAATATACTGATGTCAGTAATCAGTTTTATACTGATAATTGGGGCACTAGTATCAGTATGATATTCTACTGGTGTCACTGGGGTATACTCAAAAGTTCAGATTTATCCGAGTAGTATAATGATGAAACTGTAATTTACATTGATATTGGTATGGGGTATACATGCAGGCAGCAGTTAAACATTGCCTACTGATGTCACTATATGGTGAACTGATACTAGTTATAACTAACCAATATCAGTATGACTATTCTGATGTAAGTCTATAGCTCATACTGATTAGTATTGGTATAGCATATATAAGTATGAATCAAAATAGTATCAATTCTGGGTTTATTTATGCAGTAAATAGCTGAATTAATGTGTGCATGCAAGTATGGGCATATTAGTGACAATATTAAAGTATCAAAGCATCCATGCAGTGAAACTTTGTCCAGTTGATTTAACTACAAGTGAGTTCTTCAACAATAAGTACAACTTTGGAATAGGGCATTACTCTGGTTAGAACTTTGCACTATACAATTAAGGTATACTGTATTTAACAAATTATTTATCTTGGAATTGAAAGAGTACACCGTACAAGATATGGACATTTCCTAGCAGATATGAATGCCAGTGTTCCTGTAAAACATTAAAGATGGTGGACAGAGATGAGTTCGAATTCCTTACTCCCATAAGGGTGAGAACAGCGTGGAGCATGACTAACATGTAGCATGAGCACAGGCATGGCCTTGAAATGTTATGCTCCACTCTGTATTCACCCTTAGAATGATTGAGGCTATGTTTAAGTTTAATGGTGGTTAAATTTGATATTAGTAATGGAATTTAGCCTATATCTGTAGCAAGTGCATGTTTCCATTACAGTGAACAACCTCTAAAGCTAAATTGCATGAATAAAATATCATTTCAGTATATGGATTGGAAGATAGAAATATAAAGTTTTCATTTCCTATTTTTAAAACTGTCTCTTAGTAGTTTAAAGTTTCGAGAATAGATCTTCAATCTTATGTACTTTCCAAATGCATGCAATTAGTGAAAAACATTTCTCCATACAAATAATCCTAACAATCAATTTGCACTTCTTGGAATCGGATTTACAACAAGTGAAGGCGCCTCAATCTCTCTGCAGCACATATTACTTATCTTAACCTTTGTCAACTTTTACTACAATTGGGAAAGCAGCGCCTGTTACTGAAAGGCTTTCAAAGAGCTTCATTGACAGATGTCAATTTCACAAGACTAATTGTCAACAATTTGGAAATCTTCAATATTAGTGCCAATACAAATCTTCATTGTTTTCCCGAATGCTTATGACGAGCATTTTCATACATCTACCGTATATTTATTTAAGAGGTTGTCAGCCACTAACAAGAACATCATCGATAACAATTTTGTCAGTTGTCAAATGGGTTAGAGTATAATTGATTTGACGCAATATTGGTGCAATCCTTAAAAACAACTCTACCAAATGGAAATTTCCTGCAGAGCTAACTATAAAAGACTTTCATATAGCCTAATTTACAAGTGTACTTATTATAAGTATATCGATTTGGAAATAAACATGTATCACGTCCTAAAGAATGAAGCAAAGAGCATACCACGTATAATTAAACATAAGTACAAAAGACATTCACTAATTGCAATGCAGTATTGGATTATAAGAACTGGCATATGGCAGAATATCAAATCACTATCGTAAAAATAACTATTAACCTGTTTTACGTCATATAAGCTAAGGTTAATGACATCACCTATTGAACGAGCATTTTGACGACCTTGCAAAAATGTCAAATCCTCCCCTGCAAGTTGTCCTGCAATTAAAAAGAAAGCAATATCCTTGACACTTGAGCATAATCAGCTTACAACTTTTGCATCCAAATCGATTATTTGCAATCGATAAAGTTGATTTATGACTTTTTTCCCACCCCGGATGAAAACACTGGGTCTTAGCGGTGCAATTATGCAAATGATTATCAGAGCATGTTCATTATAGAGCAAAAAAGAAAGGAAATTAAGTCTGGCGATAAAGTCGATTAAGTACCTGGAAATAACACCCTCCAAACAAAATTAATGGTGGCCTACGTTATTATAAATATTGATAATAGTTTGATTGAATCCAATGCTCCACCTTTTAGGTAATCATCGTTTGAAATACAACCTAAGAATATAGAAGTGTAGAAAATTTCTAACATCAAATCCATCCCAATTGCTGTATTTTACAGCGTTGCCTTGGAAACATATATCCTAGCTTTAATCCATTGCACAAAAATATGCTTTTTTATTAGTTTGTACAAACAAGCATTTTATTGTATTATTATCCAAACTAATTAATTTCTCAATATAACGAGTGAATTATACGAGAATGTGAAATTTAAGACAAAACTGTCTTGTTTGCAATTTGAGCAATAACCCTAGTTGAAAGTCTCATTGTATATAGTACCTCATTCTTTATTAGATTATGAAAAACGTACCCATTGTTATCTCAATTTAAGATTATAAGGCTCGATACACACTAGCGTTTTTTACTTGTACGGAGTATGTATACGTGAGTCCTATGAAGACAGATCGCAAACGTATTTTTTCTACGATTGATCAGAACATGGGCTCAAAAACGCTCATGTGTATCCAGTCTCAATCGTGTTGAATAGCCTATATTCTTAATATAGGGGCTAAATATTTACGGACTCATGCCATAAAGTCCCATAGAATAAAATCTAGTTTATATATTTGGATCCCATTAGGTTACAATGCTAGGGGGCTGTCCATAAATGACGTCACGCGATTTTGGCAGAACTTTGAATTACTTTCATCCCCCCCCCCATGTCACACTAAGTAACAAAAAGTCAGGATCTCCCCCAAATATGACGTCACAAAGCTTTGACCCTCCCCCCTCCTTGAAAACTGGTTATTGTCATTGTAATCTATATGTATAATGTTGTACTGCACTTTAATATTGCAGGAGAAAGCATGTACATGTATTAAAAAAGAGGCAATGGAAAACTGAAAAGTAGCGCATTATGGGACGACGCATTTTTAACCCACCCACCTTCTTTCTCGTCACACA
>JAQGCC010003826.1:0-14415 GCA_034698905.1 Xestoiulus laeticollis
TTACCTTAACGAGAACACATTGGAAAAACATACAGTGCTGTCAATGTGGTTAGCATTAAGGGAGCATTAAGGGAGGCTTGCTCAATCCCTCTAGTGATTGCATGCAACAGCAACAATATTTTTTCCAGATTATTCGCATTATTATGTGATGTTTTTCCAATAAATTCTCTTAGAATTCGGTATACTTAAGATTGTTATGTCATTTTTTCCTTATATTAATTGCCTTTAAATTATGGACAGCTGAGGCACGACATAAATACTGGCAAAAAAATGCAAGGTCAGTGCGTAATCCATGGCATTTAAAGTAATTCAGCGCTGTAACAAAGTAAAAGAAAGCCAAGGTATTTTGGGTTATGAGGTGCATATACATGTACTGTATATAAACACGTTTGAGTGTTTTTATAGGAGAAAATGGTTTGATGACACACATTATCCTATAGCATAACCTACGCTTAATTCCTTAAATTTACCCAAAGTGTTGTTGAAAGACTGCACCAGGGTTGTTGTTTTTTCTCGGAAAAATGCCTTATCTGAAGTGCATTTACAGTTTTTTTTACGGAATTCATATAAAGCTGATTAATTGTCATCTTGTACACTTTTGGTGCAAGGGCGATACCCAAGTATGGCCCATCTGCAGCATGGTTACAAAGCACAAGCCAGAGGTAATCATTAGGTCACATTAGCAATATTTTAAATTTAATAGCCAGTAAAAAAATTATTAACTTCGAAGCACAACAAAAACGTGGCTTTAATTGCTTTCATGTCATGTACCAGGTCGGGTGCTAAAATACCGAAGTTGTGATAGGGTTCTAGGTATTTTTTTTCTGGTTTTGATGTAATGACATTATAAAGCAAGCCATAGGCCTATATTTTAACAAATAAGTGGCTATAAACTCCCTGTAAATCTCCGGTAAATTGACCACTAAACTTTTAACACGTTCGGCGTATGAGGTTCCGCAAATACACATGTATGTTGATGTCGATGCCGATGTTAATGTTTTGCATTAATGGCTAATTGTGGACCAAAGTTATAAATTTTAGGAATTTAATACCAGAGCGAATAGGTGGCGCTGCGTTTTCCAGGGTATGTGTGGGTATGACGGTAGGAACATGTCTAATGACAAATAAAAACGTTTAACGAGAGTTCTTCGAAAAAGTAAAATTCCACAATTAGTCAGAATATAGGCATGCCTGTCACGTTACATGTATAACGATACCGCTTCATACCGCAGAAAGATACTTGTCTGCCCCCGAAGTTCCTGCATTCTTTCACAACAATAGGTTTTTCAACGCTTTTCTACTATGGGTGGGGCTATAAGTGCTGTAAGTTAATTGTACATTTTCATTCGAAATATACATGTATACATGTATGTAATGTATATGCTGCTTTATACATGTATTTTAGATGAACAAGTACATGTATAATGTACTGGATATATGTGCATATGTATTTTTTAAATTGTGTGAAAGGTTCTGTGTATTCGTAACAAGCAAGCAACCCAAGTAGCACACAATATTGGACCTCGATTGACCGAATATTAAAGTAAACTTGGCAAAATTGGCCAATGAAACCTATATATTGGACTGATAGTGGTCCAAGCTTACTGGGAATATATTGGCCCAATTTGTATGCCATTGTTGGCTCAGTTACATATTGATAACATAAGAGGACCGAAATTGGGCCATTGTAATCTATACATGTATTTGCAATTATGGCAAAATGTTAAGATTGCAATATTGTGCCAATATTGAAAAATGCGTTTTGCATATACATATGTAACTGGCCAATATTGAGTGCTTACTGGAAACTATATGTCACTGCATACGGTCCCTTTACAGAGAATTTTTATGAAGGAAAACAGACATACATGTATATGCAATAAATCCAATTTATGAAAAGTGGTCGCTATGCAGATGTGGTCACTTTATCAGGTTTTTCTGTATTTTGAAAATCCCTGCTTCATCCAAATCTTTTACACTGGAACGAATCTTATGTTTCCTTAAATCAGATAACCATTAAACGGTTGGAATTTTTTTCAAAATGAAGTGTTGGTTAGCGTTTTTGTCCTGTTGTTAAAGAGCACACTGCAGGCTTCCACTTTAATTGACTTTTCACACTGAGAATATGTATGATAGGCTGGAGAGGTTTGCTCAATTACATGCAGTAATGACTTTTAAGCATGGCGATTTAAGGGGCGGTATTGATCAGTGGTATCATGCATCTGTTAACGATCCCAAAGTAAGGGAAATGATGTAACTTATAAATATTCATATTTACCATTTATTAATACTTTTTTGATCAACATAAGTAAGTGAAACACTTTCTCGTCAATGCAAACATGGGAAGATTTTCGAAAAGTAATTTTTCACACCGTTATGTTTTGAGTAATTACATGTAGTGACTTTCTTAAGTGCCTGTAAAGAATAGGCAACATTAATGCATTACAAAATAATTCAAAAACTATGACAAATATATTACAATATACCCGTATTTCTAAACTGCTTTCAGCAAATACTGAAATACATTATTTTGTTTTTGTTAAAATACAATTTAACATATCTTTTAATTTGCTACGCAAAAACTTTTCTAGTTTCTGTTCGGTGATTCACATTATGGAACTACATGTGCAGTCCCATCTAACGCATTTTCTGACACTCTTAACTACACAGTAGAATTTGCTTATAACGATGCCAGATATACCAATATTCCGGGTATAACGATTTCGATCAACGTGTGTGTTGTCTTAATTATGCACTTTTGTCAGATAGAGCAGACATGATGTAAGATATCGGAATCCCAATTAATTTTGCATTGATTTTGGAATTTCCATATACAGCCTATTGAGATATTATCACATCTATAGTTCGAGTTTTAGATTTCTTTAAAATAAATTTAAAAAGCAACGTATCTACATGTATGTAAGATTAGATGGTAAAAGTATAGGCCTAATATTTATTTTATATTCAAAGCTTATGGCCAGAGAAATTATGACGTCTATATTGATTTCATGAATTAACGTGGATAACACAAACAGTTACTAGAGGGCGTGACTGTATCCATTTACCTATGTTTATTCTCAGTTGGGTTTCCACTTCCTACTACAGATGGCGTTAAAGCCCTCAGTTTTTTCACGGACCTGTGATATCATGATGTATTCAAGATCCTCCTTGCTTTTTACATACTGTATATATTGGCACATTGCTTTTGGGAATTAATCGTTGTGAGCAGAGAAGGATGAATTGAGTGCAAGGCTTTGATTTTTACTTTCTATTGATTCATCGTCGTTGTTCGTGGTGTCCCTATGTAGGATGGGGCTTTCTGCGATGTTATCAATGGCTCTCTTGACAGTGCTAGATCCAGAAAATTTTTCAACATTCAAAACTCGTTTTTTCTCTTATCAGTGTAACGGATTGCTAAGCCGTTTACATGTGTTTACAATGCAAGCCCCATCTGAACGGATGTACTTTTTCAAGATGGGTGAACGAAGTGAAACCTATTGAGTATACTCCCCCCTCCGCTTGAAATTTAGGGACATATCCTAGGCTACATACTAAATCTTTTTTATAATCAACATTGGGGAGCTTAGTCATAGGCATGACAATGAGGAGATTTTTAAAACAAAAGAAAATCGTGAAAGTAATTGATTTTAGCTCAAGATAGAACAAGAACAATTGTTTAGTTCTCCAGGGTGGCCCAAAAGCCAGTCCCAATAAAATTTTTGCTTTAATACAAAGTTATTGCAGAGTTATTGAAATCACGTTATTCCATTGCTACCAAAGTCAAAGTATGGAAGTTTTATGGAACCAATGAGAATTCCCTTTAATGCAGTGGTGGTTAACCAAATTTATGGTTATACTGTTAGTTAATACGTCTTGATAAATTAGGTTTCTTGATTTCATTAAAAGTTAAATGTTCAAATTACAGAAACAAATGCTCAATCTAATAATTGTAGATTACAGCTATGAAACAGTGGATAATGCAGTACTTGTGCCATTGAATTACATGTAAATGAAAAAGGATTCGTTATATTTGAGTGCAAATGATCAGCTGATATTATCTTTTTATTTGTTGAAAATTGAATAATGCGTTGAGCTTAATTCGCCTCAGTATACAACCCCTATGTAGCTACAAAATTGCTTTCTCAATAATTAAGTAAGTAACGTAGTGTCATTACACCCAATAAATATTCAAAATTGTACATCTTTGAAGTATTATTATCCTCCTTTGCACGATTAACACAGATTTAACATCTCAATCTTTAACCCTTAAACGTAGACAGAAGCATTACTTATTTTATTCAGTTTAACCTTTATTCCAGAATTTGAACAAAAACAAACTTTTGCCTCACTTTGTAGTTGTTGACCATTCTATTGACATGTTAATAGTAGTTGCTGAAGTCCCCCATCTTCCAAGATAATACAGGCTTGTAAATTTGTGAGAAAAAAAAAATGCATTGTCGAATGCCCTCGGCCTTATTTATTTTGTCATATACATTGGCAGTCCTCGCCCTATTCCCCACCAAATTCAAAATCGATTTTATGCAAGCAGTTTGGTAAATATGCAAACTATTATAAAAAATCTCCCCTTGACTTGAGGCCCGTTTTTCCGCAAATATGAAATTTTCTATTTTGATATTAAGTTGAACTTGGAGGGCAATCTCTTCCAGTGTTGAGCCTATATGTTATTATCCCCTTTTCATCCCTCGTTTCCCCGCACCACCAACGATCCATACGTTAAAGATAAATCTGACCATTACCATAGAAGCCTTCTAAGAGTCCAAGCATAAGGAGGGAGGGAAAAAAATTGCAATACAATCAAAATCATGAATTTTAAAACCATATTTCATCCGAAAAGTGAGGCTCTGACGCCTACTTTTGAATAACAAGTTGCTTAAAGGTTACCTTTGTCAGCCAAGTTGCTAACTGAGGTCAGAAATGATAAATAACCCAGGAAAATGCTGATGGGGCTTCATGCCCTGCATGGGTTACATGCTCTGTTTTGACTTTATTTTTGCATTAATAATGCTATTTGTGTATAACGGTAAAACATGTTTTATAACATGTCATTTTTCGAATTGCATATTTTGGGAATGGGATTCTGCTCTGCTACAAAGTTCATATATTTTTCCTATGTACATGAAAAATATATTCTATTTGATCTTAAACATAAAACATCTTATACATGCACATTATATAGTCTAATTGGATACTCGTTTTTTATTTTTTGTTTGTGTTAATACACTATATATTTGTTTTTCTGTGACCAAAACGCTCTGCATGGTTTTAAATGATTTAGTGGAGTTTTTTATTAACGGATTAAATATTGTCCTAAATTTATCTTATAAAACTTTTGTTCTGAATATTTTCCGTGAAATAATCTTGCACAAAGCCAAAAAGATTCATTGTAATGGGATTGAAACTTTCATTGGTTCTGTGTATCCCATCTTGTTTCCATAAACTTCTCGACTCACTGTGATTTGAGCGAAAATTGAAGAACAAAAAAATCTGAATGTTATAAAAGCTATCAAAATTTAGTATTCATTAAAACATAATATTTGACTATGTCAAGTTGTTGTATTTGTTTTTCTGTACTTTTTGGTTTAATTTTTAAGTTGCAGGATAAACGTTTAAAGACACATTTCTGACACACTGTATAATTTTTACAGCATTGAAATATAGAGCATTCAAAGTATAATAGCTTAATTATTATTTGTATGACTTTGAAACTATGATTTCATGAAAAATAATAATTGTCAAAAATGCCTGGGAATAATCATTGAATTATTTTTAAAAAAAATTATACTTAATTGTTTTTAATGAATTTTGAGTGTTTTCTGTATTTGCGGGATTTACGAGAATTTATTGTAATATAAGTATATCGACACCATTATCCAAAAATACATGTATATTGTATCTAAAACAACGATAGTGTAAATTTTCGCGTAATTTTATTATGTATTTCCTGTATTTAAATAGGTGTGTGGTAACCTAATTACATGCATCTCATATGCAGTATCAGCTGACAAACGTAATGTTTGTCAAATAAAAATACTACACTACTGGTTTTTAGGATAATGGATTCACCATATGTGGTATATGCTATTTATGCTGCATGATGAGTGCATTGAAAATTCCTGAAACATCCCCATCTCCTAATTTATAGTTGTTTTACCCTATATAGATGAACATTACCTTTATTTAGATCATGAAAATATGCTAGACTCGATCTTTATATTATTTTTGCACAAGGGACTGTCCATAAATGACGTCACGCTATTTTGGCAATTTTTTTGGCCCCCCCCCTAGTGCGTGACGTCATTTGGACGGCCCATAAGAATGTACATAGAAAATTAATAGCGCATTATTTACATACGAGCGTATTGTAAATCAGAATTAGTTAAACATTGTTTTTTTACCCTGAAAATTAATTGAGCATTCTTGATCCCGAAAATTATAGATGAATAGAAGTTTTGGAAAGTTAGGTCATTGATCACCCTGCAGGTTTCTGAGCTGTATAAATTTCGATAAACAACAATAAAAGGTGGCTGTTTTTCTCACAATGACCAATGTCCAACAAGTCGCCATCCTGTCCGGTGAAAAAGTATTGAAAAAGATTGTTTACTAAATAGATTCAGACTGGAAAATTAAACAGGGTTCCCGAAAACCTGGAATATTCAAGGAAATTGGATCAACCTTGATTAGTCAGGGAAAATTGATTTGTTTTCGAAATGTTAGGGAAAATTCAACGCATAAATATTACATTTTAATTTTCCATTGCCAGTTATTAGTATCACAAACGTCAGTAGATGACACACTCAATTAGCACTGTAGTTTCATACAAAAATCGAGAATTTCATTTTTTATATATTCATTTAAAGTTTTTAACAACATATTACGTAAATTTCGTCAACAAGTTCTTATTCATATTGTCATATTATGTGAATTGTAGTCGTCATGACGGATGGACATGGAAAAGGGGGAATATTATATACGTGTACACTGCATGCATACTCTTGATTCAACGCAGTTTTGCTTCATTATAATGTTGAGATATGCAAAGGGCGATTGCGTTGCTGATTGTAGATCTCGGGTACCTATCCAGTGTCCTATAGTAGCCCTATCATTTACATCGATTGCATATAAAGTATAAATGTAACCACCCACGCAGTCCTAGGTGGCGCTGTGAATCATTGATCTCCCCAATGCCCCCAAAGCATCTTTGATAATCCTAGCGATGTATGCGCGACTGATGGTGTCAGATTATCGAGATTGGATTGTACTTGATATCATCTCCGATTTAATGGATCCTTGAGGCATAACTATGCCTGCTTTTATGGCGGCTTCAAATAACGCTATTTCTGCTAAAATTTCCAATGGCTATTTTTAGTGCGATCAAGCCTGTGCTGCTGCTCTTTAAAATTGAACTGCATTCCTCGCTTTGTTTTTCGCGTTATTCGGTTACATAATTGTAAGGCACGAGCACGTCACTTGACTAGAAGACAAGATGCTGAAGCACTAGTAAAAAATGTAACTGAAGTTTGCAATTTTAATGAAGATGCAGCATGCAATCTAATATACATTTGTATGTTTGAATAGCTGCTAAAATGCTGTAAAACATCAGTTTTGGATGTAAAATTTAGTTTTGATTAGACTTTTCGCTGTAGGCTAAAGCAAAAAGTCACATGCAGTATGACTTTTAAGCACAAATTCCATGTACATGTTCATGCAGTGACTTCTCAATACATTTTCATGTATCTGTCGATTTGTTTGCCTCCACAATGATTACCAAATCGCCCCATGAACAAAAACTTGAGGAATTTGTAAGGAAAATCCTGATTGACTTGGCTTAATGACGGATTTAAAATAATTGGAGGTATCGTGTTTAATCTCTGGCAACATTTTTGTTAGGATTGTCGTTGCTTTACGACCATTTAGAATTTAAAAAAAAAATTTAAAGTTGTGAAACTTCAAATTTTAGCCTAGCTTTGCATGCTGATTTACGTACATTACCCTGCTTTGCTGAGAATTGCGTGTACACCCTCCACACGTGCAATGACCACGTAAATGTGGCACTCCATTTGCATACCAATGCAGGCAAATTTAGCAAAATTGCTAGCAAGGTCCGGCCTTTACGAAAGTGGATGCATAGTGGACATTGTACGCTCGGTGGTCGAATTGGTAAGTTTCTATGGTAACAGTTTAGCCAATTTGTCGGCTTTTATAGGTCGCTATGACAACCACATCGGACTTCTTAAGTCTTGTTAGTTGTGCATCTATTCATGCGCATAGACTTAGTTAGCTAGCGTCCACTTCCATCTGACCATGTCGAGGGGTGCGTGGGGAATAAAAACGGAGAAAAGCAGCTTCCCTTGCTGGACATCCATAATTTCAGACTATATTTTATGCATGTCCCTGGAACTTCTCCCTAGCGTTTCACGGTTCAAATGCTTGCTTAAAGCTACTTTATTAAGTTCGTGACCTGGGACAAGTTTACTTTTAACTTACATCGGAGTTGAAACTCATTGATACTTATAGTACAGTACTTATAAAATCTCTTAGCAATTCAGAATATGGTCAGCATTTATTTGTTGAATATATAAATCGTTTGGCCAAGTGCTTAATTGTGTTTTTATAAAATTTTAAGTCTCATTTGTATTGAATTTTGATAACGGACTACATGTACATATGCTATGTTTGATTTTTACATGCTAATTGATATAATATTCATCTTTATAATGTATTTGTTGGAGTACGTGTACAAATTCAATTCAATTTATTACCATACACCAGCATATAAAATATGCCATGTGACAGGGGGAAGGTGCCAGATTGTTTGTTTGTTTGATGATTTTGAACGTTGGCCCACCTAAATGGCGAAGTATAGATTTGCATAGAATAGAAATAGAAAAAAAAAACTGGAATAGTCATGGAAAAGTTATTTATTTGGCAAAAGTCAGGAAAATTTAACATAAGTATTATACATTCTTTTTCATGTATGACGTTATTAATTATAACAAAGCAAAGAGATGTCACACCCAGCATTATCACATCTATAGGGAATTCTCATTTTAACATCGTTTTACGTAAATAAAAATCGATTTAATTATGTGATCAACTTAAAAGTAGTCTGTGCACTACCAAGATTGTCGAGTGGTCATTTTCTAAACCAACAGCTTCGTTGAGTATTATTTGTTTTATTCGTGAATTTACAATCGTCAGGATAGTCAGGAAAAATTGTTTTAAAAACTGGAAAAAATGTTGAAAATTGAATTTCTGTAAAAACAGTGATATATTGTTAGACCACCTTTGATATCTGTCTAAAAGATATTTGACGATGTTTATCACATTGATACTGTTCAAAAGTTGTAAAAGTCCATTCCAAATAGCGTAATACACTTAAGTCTAACATCACAAAAATAGATGTGCCATTTTATAACAAGTGTTTGTTATTCTGTACACCTGCTTTATTTTTTAAAAATGTGTTTTGATAAATGAATCTGAAAAAAAAACTATGATTTACCAAAGCCTATATATATATAAGTAGACTAATCACGTGCACAACATTTTGGCTTCGAATAAGTCTTTGCGAGGAGAAAATGTATTGAATAAATTGCTAAATTGCGTGATCCCTTATCTTTCAATGGAGGACATGACCCACGGTTCGAAATTGGCGGAATCTGTCATTTGCTCACTTGGTGTATATTTGTTCACGCCTTCAAAAGATGCCTATGGTGGTGCCATCTGGCAAACGTCTGATGTCCTCATAAAAAAACGAACAAATACATACAAAAAATAGTCCGCACTTATAACCGAAAATTTGCTCTTCAAATAGGTGTTGTCAACTAGGTATTTAGATAGAATCTTCACTTAAATTCGATGAAGGAAATGAGATGCTATTAAATTGTCTTACCTCCCCTTTTTCATCTATAAACTTCAAAAAAAAATTCCGAAAGACAAAGAATACGGTTGTCTGTCCATCATCAAAGCAGAATAAGTACTTAGATTCAATATGAACTTTTTACAATTAAGAAAGTTTACCTAAATCTACAGCCAACCAGGAAAGCGCAGAAGCAGAAAAATATGCTACCTTATCTTGTTGACAATACAATGTATATGTATGTACACTTTGCATGAATTTATTACCTTTTTGAATAATGTGAGAAAAGGCACGTTTAAAGCCCCACTCACTGAACGTAACTCACACCAAGCGCACTGGATATTAATCCGGTGGAGCCGGATTATGACGCGCTCAATAGTGCTCTGGCTGTGAGCCAACCAGGTGGAAAAAATAGCTCACAACCAGTAGGCAAAAAACTTTAGTACAAGAACCGTTACCATACTGTCCATATACATGTTGCTTGTTCTGGTTGTTCACCTAGTGGCAAATGTATTAACTGCTATTTGTTCGTCTAGTGCCTGAATGCACCGCATGGATTTTTGTGATCTGAAGACGTCAGGCACATTTTTAGTGCGCTTAGTGTGAGTTACGTCCAGTGAATGCTTTTTGGTGGCAGCGCCATATTCGCATCCTATTAAGATGCAAAACTGTTCTTATAGTCAATGTCAAATTGCTTTTATTTATGTTAATCATTGTCACGGATGCCGAAGAATGATTCTTGTAATTGCAAATAAATGTGTGGATGTGTGAGGGCTTTTTAGTTCTAATGGCTGACAAATTGTTTTAACACACAAAACACCAGATGACTGTAAATGAAATTATGAAGCATCGTTACTCGATTAAACAGCCAAAATGGATGATTTTTACTTTTTTACTATCTTTTGTTTTTCACTTCCTCGTAAGAGTGATCAGAATTTTCAATTCGGAAATGAACTTTCTGGTCACAGGCATTTGACTTAGTAAGTATACATTATTATTAGCAGGAAAGCATTTTTTTAACTTGGTATTTCCTGATTAAAAGATTAGAAAAAGGTCAAAATACCGGTAATAAGTGTCATGCAATAAATAATTAGACATCATCGAACCCCACTATAAATGACATATGGTAGCCACCTTAGCGATTATACCATTGAATTTGCAATATACATTGTGCAGCTGCATAATTTAAATTATCTATAGATTCATTCATTTGATTTTAAAGTAATATTCATTATACAAACATGTAGTCAGATATATAAAAATATTGTCCCTGTTATACAGTAGTTATAATTTCTTATAATATTTAGCCCTCCATTTGGCGTGCATAAAACTCCATTGGACCTATACGACTTTATTTTCGTAAAATTTCAAAATCAATTTCATGCTGAGGCCATACTTCGGTCAAATGATCCGCACCAATGTTTACAAAATTGTCCGCCCAATGATTTGTAAAACATTGGCTTGAATGCTACATACAGAGAGCTATTGGCAGGATAGGCTTCCCTTAAGGTACGGTTTGTTGGGCGCGGCTGGTCGTGCAACGATGCGTCAGCTCGAAGCTGCTAATGACTGCTGCCAACGCCATCTTATGGAGGCATTCTCGGTGGCACGACTTTGCGGCTGCGGCTAACGGCTATTTTTTTTGGCTGCGGTGCGACTTCTCTAGGGACCAGCCGAAACGCAATTGCATGCAACAAGTGGTATGCAACTTTTTGCACCAGGAAATGGGGAAAAAATTGTCTGCTATGTATGGGTTTGCTTCACAATGGGAAAACGTCACAATCAGCAGCTCTACTAATCGCAAGCCGCAAAAATCACAAGCCGCACCACACAAAACATACCTTTACGAGCCACCCTTTTTGTGGGGGACCCACTTATGTTTTCTTATGAAGTTTGGTAGGGGGCGCTTATGTTTCCTTCTGTTTAGAGCAAGCTCATTGGTTGGGATTAGCTCCCTTTGATCAGGGACTAATGCCGACACGAATTGCGTAGCTGCAGGCACTTCGCAAGATCACCCGACTTAACAATTAACCATCCACACATTGTGCATTGTTGATCGCTCGGTCAATGCTTCAGGCGAATGTATCATGCAACATGGTCGCCAAGTGACTATTTGATGGGAGTGTGAGCCCAGCATGAGATATTGTAGTGATCCTTCATAACATCTAAGAATGGTCTATTTACAACTGTGGTTCAAAGCCGCACAGATATACTTTGCAAAGTTTACATATTTCCCCAGTAATTAGCTTGCAAAGGGGAAAGGTACATGATTGACCCCGGTCGGCTATCCTGGTTGTGGTTTTTCATGGTTTCCCACAGCGTGAAAGGCGAATGCTGGGATAGTTCACCAAAAATCGGCCACGACCGTATACTCTTAATTCCTATTAAAAATTCTGGCACTTTGTCCCCTGCCACATGACATACTACATGCTGACTCCAGGGTAAGGAATTGAGTTGATTTTGGTTTACTGACCTTAGTGCGTCCAATTACGCTAGTGAACATGTACATGTATACAGCATTTGCTGCTGTGTCATAATGTGATATGGATCTTTCAAGTAATTTTGGTGTTTTTTTCATTATCGCGAGTGATATGCCGATACATGTACATTTCTTTAATTCTTACAAATAAATTTATATACAAAATACTTTCTAAAACGGCTTGGGTAATTAGGAAATGCGAGAAAGACCATAGTTTATAAGAAACATCGACAATAAATAATACTAGTGATATGCAGCGGCATTGTCGATTGGTCTTACCGTTATGTTTACGCGTTGTAAATTCAAACATGCATGTGCGAGTGTAAAAAGACGCATTCACCAATAAGACAATGCTGTCGATTTCGATTTTAAAATAACTGGCTGCTTTATCTCACTATTATTGACTAAAGTATAGTGGACCAAGCGTTCTAATCGGTGTTGGGGAACCATGCACACTAAATTTATGTTTAAATTACATTAATGTACTGATGGTGCTACCCACTCCCGTCGGTTGAACGCGAAGGATGATGTGTGGATGGTACGCCCGCTCAGAGCATTGACAAACCTATACACATTTCATAATATGCGGACGGTCATTTGTGAATTCGGGTGAATACAGCGATGTGCCCGCGGCTACGAAATCAGTGTCGACATTTGTACTGTACAAAGGGAGCTTCATCCCAAAACACAGAGACATAAGCGCCCCCTACCTAACGTTACACGCGAACATAACCAAATTTCACGCAGGCACAGTATTATGACGCAGGGTGGCACGTAAGGGAGCCTAGTCCGCCAATTAGATCCCTGCATGTAGCATTCGCGCCAATGTCTGTCGCATCATGGAGCAGATAATTTGACAAACATTAATGAGTAACATTGAACGGGTGTGTGGCCGCATCAAAATGTATAAGAGCATATATGTATTTGACCTCCAAATAGTTCATCATATATTCAGAAAACTAAGCCTGGACTTTAGTTCCTGCTGAACACGAAAACATTGTCAGGCAACCTTCAAATAAGGCATATGAAATTAATACTGTGAATTATTATGCTTAAACTTTGTTTCTAAGTATGTTACTATGACCTCTGAAATGGTAATACACCTATTCATGCAAATTAATATGTCATAGGAAGTTGTTAAAAAACTAATACTGTTATGTTTGGTGATCCTTGACTTTGCCACCTCTTGAAAATAATATCCTGTGTTAAAGGTTAACATCTTATATAAGCAAATATGTAAATTTTGAAAGGAAATGTGACATGTTTGGGTCGGCCAATTGTAATGTATTTTTCAAGGCTCCAGTAAGAACCACTGTATATAAAGAGCTGAACTCCATAGAGAGACCAAAACAGATCCATAGAGACAGGACCAGACGTGTGGTGAAAGCTCTACAACTGGACAAACCAATGGATGTGACAAGACCTCAAGTCAATTGTAATTGTACCTATGAGAAATAACAAATAAACCTGAGGAATTACCAAATGAAGTTGCCTGTATCTGGATGAATATTCCATCGTGTGGAGGACATATGGAGTACCACGTATACGATTGCTATAATATACATGTAATGTAGGTATTCAATTATTTAGTAAGGTATTTAAAACTGTATATATAAACACATGTACATGCACTCTAAACTGAAGTCTCATTTTGAGACACAAGACATGTCTTTTTTTTGTCCACACTTACAAGTCGCTTGTAGGCGACTTTTTTTTGAGTCACGTAGAAGTGACTTATTTATATAAAAAAAGACACATATGCAGTGGCGGCTCCTCCATTGGAGCACATGGGCACATGAACCCCCAAAAGAAAAGGAGAAAAAGGAAGAAGTAAACTCAAATATTAAAACAATAACATTAAACATTAATTTTCCGCCAAAAATCCGGTCATAGTCAACAATCTAACCCTTAACAATTTAATTCCTACCTGCCCAGAACAAGACGTAACCCTGGGCGAGACAAGCAGGGCCTCATAGTCCCGAACATTTGCTGTTTCAATACTGGTTTTCAAAGCCATTTTCTCGATCGCACGTGCGATTGAGAAAATGGCTTTGAAAAC
>JAQGCC010003827.1:0-14408 GCA_034698905.1 Xestoiulus laeticollis
GTGTGAATTAACACGCAAAAGTTTTCTTGATCCACATCAGTTGATCTACATCAACGTTGGTGTGAATCAGGTATAATGATTTTATTAATGCAACTTCTTTTTTGTCCTCAAGAGTGTCCGTCATTCAACAAGAGATATCTTCGATAATGTAATTATGCTCCATATACTGAGTTCAAAAGAGAGTAAGTATGATTTTCCACATGAGATTCTAGTCAGAAGAAATTAGCACCCACAGTCATTGTATTTTGACTTCTGAAATTCACAAAATTCTTGGCTTTTTAGATCCTACGAAAAGTTCTTTCATAATGTGGCTGGTTGAATCCCTACTGAAAATGCCGTGGCATCAAAAAGGAAAATACAAAGCCTTATGTTGCTTAGTAGATCACTTTGGCGCAAAGCAAATGCTGAATTTGCAACCAAATCTTCCTGGGGAATTATTACAAGCGATGACTGAACAAACTTTGCTATCACATGTGAGTATTCCCATTAAATTATCGGCTGAATTTTCCTAAATCTATAAATGCCAAATTGTTAATTGTGAATTCTTATTTGTCTAGGCGTCTGAGTTGATCGAAACCCTGTTCGTTGCTCATAAGACGGAAGTGAACAAAGATATTGACGAATGGGAAACTATTTGGGTAGTGCCAGTCATAACTGCAATTAGCGAAAGGTCAACTAATACTTCTCATTTGGAGGTAACATTTCTCAAACCTGTATTTTGCACGGCGGCCACACGTATAATTTAATTTAGATATTATTCCATAGCATCAAATAAATACTCAATGAAGTGTTGGAATTATTTACAGTTTACTTTACCAAATATCAATGCTAGATTAATAGTTATCATGCCAAGCTAAAAATGCTTTTCAATTTTCTTAAAAGAATAAATTTTGAAAAATAAATGTATTTATTTTCAGCACATGTTGGCAAAACTTTTAAAGTGTTCACCCTCATCACTGAATTTTATTATTTCTGAACTGGTGGCAATGGAAGCAAGTAGCACAGGTAAGTGTAAGTAGCACAAGCAGTGCCATTTTCAACATAATTCTAGCTATTTTGACATTGTTTTCAGTTTGTTCAGTGATTATATTTTTACACATATACATTAACTAATGGAATGATAGATTGCTTTATCGAATTACATTGTAACATATTGTAACTATTTGGTTTTAGTGGGACACTTGCGAGCTCTGATTATCACCGCAAAAACCGCAAAGACTCTGGGTTTAGTCAGTATCTCATCAAATGCGACCAGTAGCACCGATTTGACTTGGAATGATATTTTCCCAATTGAAATCCTTCAACTTGCCCTTTGTCATGTAGATGATGAGGTAAGCTCAAATATTTTCATTAACAAGATATGATATTTGAAATAATATCCATCTACAAAATATATATACACATTCACAATAACAATCAATTTTTGTATAGATTCGACTAGATGCCTTCGCATTGCTTTGTGACACTCAGAAAACCTCGGAAATCCTGCCAGCGTGGGACTTGGATCTTATCCGTGCATTTTTACCATTTAACATGAATAACCAATCACCCGCATTCAGGCAAAAGTTACTGGCGCTGATTAAAAAGGTTAACTTTGCATCCATGCACCATACTTTTGATATAATCGCTAAGTCGATCTACCTATTTTAATGATAATTAATAATTAATTTAACTCATTAAGCTAATAATACGCATCAATGATGGCGGTCAGGGAATGGTACGCCAAATTCGACAATTGAATAAGAAGGATCCGGAATCAGAGGACATTGATTTCTTGCAACTTAAACTAGCAATGTACAAGGTAAATGACACTGTCACTGAATTAACCATTGAATAATTTTTAATGTTATTGTGGTTTAATTGCACTTTTCCAAAGGCTAAAATTTAATAGTAGCTCCAATATAACACGTCAATTTTCAGAATTTTCTGAAGTGGCTTTGTAATAAGCAAATCGAATCTCTTCACCCTGGGGCAAATTTTCCACGACGAGGAATTGCATTAAACATACTGAAATTGCTACATGAAACTATTGGCTTTCAACCTGTCGGTAAGTCAATTTCTATGAGAAGTTGGATCTAACAAACCTATTCTAAAACTGGGTTTTGCTCTAATGAAATATCAGGCTTTGAAAACAAATGACCCGTTTTGACGATAAAACTAAATTTGTGAACAACTCACTAATCCAGCCTCGTAATATTAATTGCAGATAACGAATTGAGCTTGCACGAGTACATGGATCATCCTAATGTTCAAACACTGCTTGAAGGGTTGAAGGACACCTACGAAACTAACAAGATAACTGCTCTAAATATACTTAAAGATTTAAGTTCAGAGCAACTTGGATTTCATGTAATTATTACTCGCGTTAAATTAATTAGCAAGTTGCACCTACTAAGTACACTCTTAATTTTTTTTTTTTTTTTGGTTTATAAATTTAGGAATATGATCGAGTCTCTGAATTGTTTGATGGGGCGTTACAATTGGCATCACGGTTAAGACCTACGGATTGTGTAACGGCAGCTTATCTTTTTCGTCTTTTGGTCTGCCATCCTCACACTTATGCGGTGGCGGTGACGACGAGACAAATATTGGAAGAATCCAGTTCCAAAACAAGCTGCGATACATCTGGGCAAACAAGTCCGGGCTGCATCGGCCCATCATCCCCAAACTGTATTCCCACTAGCTGCACTACCGTCCTCCCCATTGACATAGTGTATGCTACTTTAGAGGTTTTGACATTTCAACTAATGGTAGAACTGGAAATGGCCAAAGGAAGTCTTTTGGAGGCCGCTGCTAATGGGCCAATGTATGGGGTTCTCTTTTGCATTAGAAGCCTTTTGCAAGACTTGGACTTTAGGTAAGGCATTAAATACTCATTTCGGTATACTTGAGCAGTGCGGTCTTTGTAATCCGATCCTGCGATAATACGACAATCAGTAATCCGACATTTTCCTGTCGGTGAACATGGTTTGATATTGAAAGCCAAAGAATATGCAATGGGCGAGTGAATACATGTATACAAGCAAGAACACAATACTGTAAAGTGTATCATCTGCAATCCGTTCCATTAATCCGACGTTTTTTATAATCAGTCCTTGGTCACATATGGTATCGGATTACCAAGACTGCACTGTATATACGGAAGCCAAATTGGTGAGCTGTAATAAGCTTGTAGAAATAATCATGTTTAGTGTTTTTCGTCTTAAAACTATTACGAGTTATTTATCGTAAATAGAAGCAACCCCCGGGGGCTATTTAAAAGTATTAAGGAACATTGACCGGGATTTATTATTTTTATTCGCTCCAAGTAGACATCAATAAATTAAGATGGCAACAACTTACCAGAAACAAGCACCGGTATTTTATTTGCCTAGTATTTCAATAATAAGGGGAATCTCCGATACGCTGCACGGAGTTATCAGAAAATGTGATGCCCACTTGAAGCGAGCACTGGGGAATATCCCTAACACCCCATGTTTATTCGAGCCCTGGTGCTCATTAGCGACCCATAGTTAATGGAGGAATGAAAAATGAACGGTTTTCTATGGGAAACATTCAGTTTTAATAACATGTTCTCTACATTAAGAGGGTTGCATACCAGAATAAGCCTTTTTTTTCTAAATTATTTTTTATTTTATTTTGGAAACTGGTAGGAACAAATGGAATGTACGAGGGCCTAGCATAAATATTCTATTATTTGTTTAATATTTTTGTGTATGTATAATGTATATTGCATTTCATGGAAATATGTCCGAAAAGTTTAGCAGACCCTCTACAATTATAAATTTTACAGACATATTTCCATGAAATGGAATATACATATACATAAACAAAAAATTTAAACAAATAATAGAATATTTATACTAGGTCCTCGTACATTCCATTTGTTTCTATCAGTTTCCAAAATTAAATACAAAAATAATTTAGAAAAAAAGGCTTATTCTGGTATGCAACCCTCTTAAGTAATATTTCAAGGGTTAATTCTGTAAAAATTTGTGTTTTACCCATTGTAATAAAAATGTTCCTTTTCAGAGCCATTGCCTTGAGTGAATCTTGGCGTTCTTATATGACTTTATTGATTGGCATCTGTCTTGAAGTCGGTGAAGTTGTGGGTCCTGTTGTTAACAATGCTTCTCCAGAAGGATATCTTCCAGTAGGGCCAGATGCAGGTGAATTAATTAAATGCTGCACCAAGCCTTCTCATGAGATATCCTCTTGCTTATTTTTTTTATAAACTTTCAGATGAACTAACGCAGCTACAGTCTCATCTTCAAAAAGTCTTGGGTAACGACTCCAAGGCTGAATCTTCACTAGACGCATCGGATCAGAGCCCGGTCCAACCTAATCGTACCCTGGCAGTAACGGCACAAATGCTGTTGCTCTGTGGCTGGAGAACCATGAAAGAAATCTCCCTTATTTTGGGTGACATTTGTCAAAGGTCGATTGAAGTTATGGGCAATTTTCCCAGTATTCAACAAGTCGAGGTACCAGATATCGATGCCGAGTTGGACTCAATGATCGATCAAAGTAAAAACCTCGATTTAAAAGAAACCCAGATCAGCGAATTTGTTTCCATTGAGCAGATTTTACAAGTAAGGCTGCATGGCTACAAACCTGTAACATAACTGCTCATTTTTGGCAGTTGAAAATTTGTAATCCATACAATAGAACTTGTTTGCGGATAAACTGTAGTTGTTTTTGTCTTTTAGATAGGAAATTATTTCATAACCCTGCTGGCCGAAACAAAACATCGAGGTGCATTCGAGCAGGCTTATGTGGGTTTTTGCAAAGTATGCGATGGACTTTGGAGAAGTCCACTCGTCGAATTACACCAGTTGCCCCAACAATGGTTGCAAGAACTCTTCGGGCTTATCCAGAGCGGATCTGGCTCGGCCACTTTCTGCAGCACCCGGCGCAGTGCCGGACTTCCATTTATGGTTCAAGTGAGTGCAATTAAATTTAAAGAAAAATTACTAAGAATTCGATGAACTTGAAGATAATGATTATCTTTTGGATTTAAGGCATTGGTTAGTTCAGAACCAGATCTGAAAGGCTCAAGTTGCTTCAAACAAGCTATGGCTAATTTACTGGATATGGCACTGTCAAGTGATTGTGCAGAAGAAGTCAAGGTTTGTCTTTCATATTAGCAATTAACTGGGAATGTTTTCTTTTTTACTACTTTTAAATTTAAGAGGGTTGCATACCAGATTAAGCCTTTTTTTCTACATTATTTTTTTATTTAATTTTGGAAACTGGTAGGAACAAATGAAATGTACGAGGACCTTTCATAAATATTCTTTTATTTGTTTAAATTTTTTGTTTAACTATATGTATATTACATTTCATGGAAATATGTTCGTAAAGTTTACCAGACCCTCTACAATTATAAACTTTATAGACATATTTCCATGAAATGTAATATACATATACATATACATAAACAAAAAAATTAAACATAATAGAATATTTATCTTAGGTCCTCGTACATTTCATTTGTTTTTCTCAGTTTCCAAAATTAAATTAAAAAATAATTTAGAAAAAAAGGTTTATGCTGGAATGCAACCCTCTTAATGTGTATTTTAGGTTCATGAAAAAAGTTATTACCATGAAATTTCCTTATTTGAAATATTCACCAATGTTGAATTTTGATGTCTAAATTTTTAGGTCCATGGTTTTAACATATTACGAGCACTATATCGTGACACTCGCCTAGGAGATGATGTGACCCCATTTGTAGCAGATGGACTTCAAGCTGCTATTATAGGATTTCGAGGAAAAACATGGGGTGTAAGTGTGAAATCGATGTGGGTACTAACATTTCTGATGTCAACACATTTAAGGGATGCATTCTAAATCACATCTTATCCTCAAAAACACAGACGTGTGTTCTAGCCCCCGAATTTACTAAATTTTACCTAAAACCATTTTTTTCATGGAAACTGATGCAAAAAAATTTTAATTGCAAAATGCAGAGCAAAATGTTAAATTAGGCAAAGGAATAGAATGGTGAGTGGTTATGAATCCAACTGCAGGTGCATCCGAATACCGATAACTTACCTTACAGAATTTCAGAGGTGAAAGGTACTTATTTGGCTAATGAACATGTTTTTTTGTTCTAAATAGCTGTATGTACAAATAATCATACATTATTATCCATTTGTGCTAACTGGCAATTGTAAAAATGAAATAAGCATGCCAGCAATACATGTGGGTTGCTTCACTGCAGTGCTATACTGTAATGCAGAGCTGCAACCATTTTGTATTTGTCCCTGTTTTTTTGTCCTGTGTATTACGGTTAAAACGTTAAAGCACCAGTCTCTTTTAAAAAAATGATTGTAAATAAAATGTAGTAAAATCGGTGACTAGAGCTCACATGACTTCTTATTTAACCGCACAAAAAATTGTCATAGTTATATAATAACAGTATATACATGTAGGCTACAAAAATAAATGGGGTGGCCCTCACTGTTATAAAGTTTTTTTTTTGCTTTCATATCTAACTAAGTTCTGGAAAGCAGTAAAATGATAAACATTGTACAAGATGATATACAATTGACAAATTTCAGATCTTTTTAAAACAATAATGACGTGCCCTTCTCCCTCCCATAAATGCAGAACAGCATGCATCTACAAAAAATTGTCAAGTTTTAATTTCTTTTAAATTTTAAAAAGGTCCGAAATTCCGCCACACTGCTATTCAGCGCTCTAATCACGAGAATATTTGGTGTGAAGAGGAGCAGAAATGAACTTTCCAAGAAAAACTGTATGACAGGAACAGTATTTTTCCAACGCTTTCCGAGTCTTTACCAATTTTTGTTGGACGAACTCGGCGAAACGACAAAAAACGTTGAAGAGAATCGTTTTGGAATAAATATCCAGCCAAGTCTTTATCCAATACTCCTAATTTTGGCAAGGCTGTATCCGTCCAGCATTGAAGGCACCCAGTCTACAATCAAGGTATGATTTAATAATGTTTTAAAGGTTGTTTGTTTTTAATAATTTTCTGATCTGTTCCGACTTATAAACCGAGATATATTATTTGCATTTAGCTGTCTGCCTTCGTTCCATATGTGAGAAAGTGTGGACGGCGTCCAGTCATGAACACGAGAATATTAGCTGCCAAGGCATTAGTACCACTTGTACCACATGGGGATACTTTACAAGTTATTAAAATGCTTCTGGAAAGTTTGCCAGACTCCTTGCATAAACAAGATGATTATACACAGAACGATATTCATGGAACTTTGTTACAGGCAAGTGCAGACATTTTTTTATTCCTGCTTTCAGCATTTTTTGTATGTATATAATGCACGGGGAGGGTGATATCTGAAAATACAAACACACGAGTGTAAATTCCTACTGAAGTTTGTATTTTCAGATATATACTGACCCCCATGCGATATGAGATATACATATACCCTGAGAACCTTGTTTCGTTTGATTTTGGTTGATCGTTGCGTATGTCTCAGGACTTTTGGTTGACCCTATGGGTATTTCTCACAAATAAAAACCCCAGAAAACAATAGAAAAAAATTCTTCGAGTATATACATGTACATGTATGTTTGTTTGATTACTTGTCTTACTCCATTCCTCAACAAAACTGATTCACTGTATTTACGCATGTAATACACCCAAAAAAGATTAACTCAACATTTAATAATTCGGTTCGATCTAATTATCTATTTTGCATGAGAATGATTGAACACAATGTAGAAAACACACTGTAAATTTGATCGTAGAAATAGTAAGTTAGATGACTAAACTATCACATTGCATTTCTGTAGTATACACCTGCTGCAAATTTGTTGAAGTTATATAATTTGAATTTTGACATGTGTACACTGTATATTGTCACTGAATATTTGTGCAGTGTTAACCTGATACTTTGTTAATAGTCCCACCCATGTTTTGAAGGTACGTAATAAATTGAAAAAAAAAATTTGGGTGAAATACACGAGTAAATGCAGTAATTAAGTTACGCCACATAGGACGTCCTTTACAATCATCCGTTTTTGATATACTGGTAAAACGTCTTTTAACAAATATTTTTTCTCGTGTTTCTTAGGTATTTTATCTCATCCGGGACATTGCAAGCCAGTCCTTTGCATTAGTTGAACAAGATCAGTTTCGGGACATCTTATCAGATTTACTCGGACAAAAAGGATGGATTGCATCACGGTATTAAGGGGTTAAATTGTGAAAAAGATGCGGACATATATTTCTTCAAATAGCTAATGTTATTTTTATTCTCCAGTATGAATCCTTGCCCGGTTACAAGGGGTGCTTTTCTCGACATTATTGATGCAACGTTCGAATTAGAGTTTCTGAATTATGGTGAGTTGCGAGACATGTTTTTAATTCTAGGCTGCTGAATAAAAGCACTAAAACATTGACTTTTAATGACTAGACACGCACTTTTATGCGGAAATCATCGAAATTGTCGAACAAGAAATTTCACAGCCTGTTGATGAGACGCACCTACCAGGAGCAGAAATGCTGCAAATGACGGCAGCCAAAATGGCCATTCAGCTCAACCTTATACGATGCAATTTCCACTCAAAGGCAGAAGACATGCCTTCAGAAGAATCCTGCCTAAGCAATCTAGAGAAATGCATAGTTCGGCTATTACTTCATGATGCTTATGAAGTTCGCTGGTCGATACTGCGCTTCTTGTATAATGCTTTGACGATAGCTAATTCCGGCGATTCCGAAGTTAATTTTAAGGCCATAGCCGAAATGGGACCTCTCCTTGATCCGAGCATTTCATTCAAAGAGTGGACATTCGTAAACAAAGACAATTCAAAATGGATCAAGAAAGTTTTGCAATCCGAAGAGATAATGGTCATCCTCATAACAAAAGCATGTTCAACTGAACAACATTCAGATTGCCTGGCACAGGTTATAAATTAAATTATTAATAATAGCAGTAGATCAATTCTTTTAAACATTCATTTTTAATACATGTAATTCCATTTTCAACTTTGCACTATTTGACAAAGAATTTGAATTTAATATTCAGACATACATTAATTGCTTCAGTGCGTAGTTAATTTTAAAAAAAATGGAGTTTGCTTGAATATTAATTGTTAATCTGTACGATCCTAGCTTTATCATCTATTGGCGTTACTACCGAAAGTAATCGAAATTCCATGGCCCAACATGACATCCGAAAGCTGTCTTGTCACGTATTCAGAGGTAATTTCGTAATTTGTATCAATTAATTTAATAAGATTAATTCTGAAATTCCTTTTTTCTAATTGTTTTAGAAAATGGAACTTATTTTACAAAAAGGGGAATGTGAGCTTCGGTAAGTTATTTTATACACAAAGTCTCTAAAAATCTTAGAAATAATATTATTTGATGAAACCACATAAGGCATGGGTGTTTAGGCATGTTATATTTTTTTAAATCTTCATTTTGCTCTTATTCATATAGCGACGATATTCGCAGTGCATTGCTCAACTTCACCGGTTTTATAATTCCTCATGTCTACATCGAGCTTCAAAAAGTAAGAAACTAATGCTTTGTTATATAGTTATAGAGTTATGTTCCTATTGCAAAGTATAATGATAGTTTGTTAATTTAATATTCAGGCAACCACACAAAGTGACTGGTTCGCTCCTGTGAATCCAAAATTGATTCTAGCCGAATTTACGGAGGCTTTCCTTTTATGCTGTGCTCCAGAACAAAGCTTAAGAGTGCGACTGACGGCTACTCAACTCCTCATCCGGAATGCTCACGTACTGTTACTGGATCCAGGAAACTGTTTAGGTATGCGTTAACCCTATATAAACCAAATAAGTCAGGTTAAAATTTAGTTGTGGCTTTAATGGCATTATTTTTGATTGCAGGAGCATCTTGCTTGTCCATTTGGTCGGCGGCCGTTGTACTTTTAAGAGATGATGAACCATTTATCAAAACATTGGCTTCAAATGTGGTGGAAATATGCTCACAAGAATCCAGACCTCACGGTAAGGAAACTGATTATTACGTTCAAATAGCTTCCTTTGTCAAAAAATGAACATATTTGCAAAATGTATTTACTTGACCATTGCTGCATAACAAAGAATTTTTCATTTTTTAATAAATACGCGTAGGCTTTTTAAACTCAAATTTTAAGATGAAATATAAATTTGTCAAAGCTAGGGGAACGGTTTAAGTTTTTATATTGCAGATAAATTGTCACAATTTCTTTTTAAAATATTAAATGTTTTTTTAACTTAAGTCTTGTATATTTGTAGGTACACATTCTTTATGCTTAATAATGTATTTTCTATTTTTCACAGATAAAATTACATTTGATAGTGCCATTCAACCAGGATTGGCATTGGACATTCTCATTGGACAATTCGTAAGCCACTTCGGGTATGAAAATCAGTCTGATTGCCTTACCATGCTCCTGGATTGGATGTTGCATCAGGATGCTCAGGATAATGGGTTTTTACTTGACGTAAGAATTTGTTTGCAAACTTACAAATTTCACAAGTATAACTGATCATTTGAAATTGATTTAACAACTCACAAACGTGAGGCAGAACAATTTAAAAAATAACAAATACATGTATTGCAATGCAGGAAAAATAATGTTGAAATGGCAGAGAAAAATCAAAGCTAAATCAAATAATTGATAATAAATACCCGGAGAATTTTTTTTTATTGGTTTTTGGGGTTTTTATTTGCGAGAAAAACCCGAGGTCAACCAAAACGCCTGATACATACCCGGGGTCGACCAAAAGTCCCGAGACATACCCGGGGCAACCAAAAATCTCGCGGCATACCCAAGGGTCAGCCAAAATGAAACGTACCAAGGGGGAAAAATTCTCCGGGTATTTATATATGATATCGCATGGGGGTCGGTATATATCTGAAAATACAAACCTCAGCAGGAATTGCACTCGTTAGGAACTTTTCCCTCAGTCCATCGCTTCGCTCGGGACTGAGGTCAAAGTTCCTTCTGAGTGTAAATTCCTGCTGAGGTTTTTATTTTCAGATATCAACCTCACCCCATGCGATATACATGTATATACGTAGCGAAAAGTTTGGAAATAAAATTACATGAGAAAAATGTCAAGGAAATGATTTTACTGAATTATGAAATTTCACTTTAAAATTTTCTTATATTTGTGAATTAGATTGTTTAGTACTTTGTTAACCATCTTGTTTTCTAGGAGGAGGAGAGGATGTTCGACAGAGGACAAATGAACATTTATGCCGAAGAAATCAACTTCACCGACATAATTCAGAAGCATTTCAAGAACCTGCTCCAAAAAATCTTTCAACCGAAGGACACAACCATGGCCGAATTAAAAGGAAGCGTAAAAACAGACCAAATTCGCGCCCAGGCCATTACCAATTTGGGAAGACGCAACTCTAAAGGTGTATTCAGGTCCTTACCACAAAGTTCAACTCTTGAAGCAGACACGTTCCAAGGAATGTCAGACACGTTCAAGGGAATTATGGGCAGCTTTAAGGTCACCAGTGACCAAGTTCCTAATTGGCTTTCGGACACTCAGAAAGACGATCTGTACACTGGGTCTGGCCACGTGTATCTTCAGGACGTCATAGACATGGTCGTTGAGGAACTTGTAATCATCTTACATGATACCGAAGTCATAAATCATCAAACACCGTTTTTGAGCAGCAGCTATGACCAGACTATAATCCGCTTGTATCGGCTGGCAACAGCTGTGTACTGCCTGTGCAAATATGACCATGGTCAGAAAAGTAATTTGCTGCAAATCAAATCAATGATGGATAGGGTTTTTGGATGGGATGTGTTTTGCAACAGGTTGGTCAGTTCCTTTGTCCAGGACATTCACAAATTGTGCACATTCCACACTGAAAATTGCATGAACGTGTAAGTCGATTTTGCTAGGAGGAGGACACAAACTTTCACTATTTCAAATGTAGGCCTATGCTAGTTTGCAAGCAATTCAAGGCATGAATAGTTCTGAGATTTAATTCTTGAATAAAAAAAATTGATACGGCTGGAATCACCAGAATGATAAAATAATGTTATTGAAATTTATTTTGGATAGTTTTGTGACTTTCAATTCTATCCAAAACTCAGAAAAACAAATACTGAAATAATTACATTAGCCCCAGGTCACACTTGGCTGGAAACGCGCGTTTGGTTAGCCTAAAAAACAGGGCATCAAATTTAATTTAAATTCTAGAATTATATAATTTGCACATTAGTATCTCGTGCAAAAATTCTTTTTCAATTAAAAGCCTTGTTTGAGGCTAGCCAAACGCGCGTTCCCAACCTAGGGTAAATAATTGTTCCTTTGTTATTCCAGAATCGAAACAATAAAAAAATCAGAAAAATTCAGAACTAATTTTAGTTTTATCAAAAATGCGCTCTGAAGGTGGGAGCAATTTAACATTTAACTTAGTTTTAATAAACAAATAGGAATGAAATGAATTTGAAATTGAAGAAATGCTTGTCAATATGTTCCTTAGTTGAATTACTTTGTACATGTCTAATAATCAATTATTTTAGTTGAAATAAATGATTCAAAATTATACAGCTTTATTTTATAAAGCAGGAGTGTTTAACCTTTTTTTGGCAGCAGTTGACAAAAAATTTAACAGTGTGCCAACAGTCTAGTTCGCTAATTTTAAAGTGATCTAAAGCATGTGCTTATGCCTGGCCTTTACTAACGTCAAATATTAAAAAAATATGGGCTGCCCATTTTTTTTTTAATGGGGACGGGACAGAGACCACCCATCACCCATCGCCCATCCTTATACACCCATCCTTAGCCGGGAGAGATAATAGAGGGATTGAGCACGCCTACTTTAATGCTCCCTTAATGCTAACCACATTGACAGCACTGTATGTTATTCCAATGCGTTCACGTTAAGGTAAATCAGTTGACGGGGCATTAAGGGAGGCGTGCTCAATCCCTCTAATAGCAGGTTTGAGCGCGTCTCCCATATTGTTAACCACATTGACAGCACTGTATGTTAATTTCAATGCGTTCTCGTTAAGATAAATCAGTTGACGTGACACCGGCTCAATCCCTCTGTTGTCATAATCTCTACATGAATATTTTAATCATTTCATAAAACTTACTTTGCCTGGCTTATAAAATTCCATTTGGCTCAATGGTCGTAATTCAATGTTAATCTTGTGAGAAATATTCTGCTTGCTAACTAGCCTTAGATTTTTATGAAATTATTTATTAGCACGATAGTTATCTGAACAGAATGTAATTTTTATTAGGCATTCAATAATAGTTTACTAGAAGGCGATGTCAGCAAACATGTGACAATAAGGGTGCTCACGATTCTAATCTTTGCACCTTCTTATCCGAATTCCGATAACTTATGCTACAGAATTTCAGAGGTGAAAGCTAGGTTTATGCCTAATCCAGACCGCCGGAATGCTCCGAATGTAATTTTAATTTTGGTCCCCATCCTGATGGAGTCCAAACATGACTCATCAAAGGTGAAGCTCACCCGTCCAAACTTAATTCAGTAAACTAATCGAAATCTTATATTATCGTGGATAAGATTCTGATCGTGAGTACCCCAATTGTGTTTGTTAGTGTTTTACACATGTACATGTTGTACAGTACGTCAATTAATTAATCATAGTTGTCGATGGATTTGTAGTCCTATGCCATGATAAATTTCGTAAACTCAACAACCCCTTTAAAAAATTCTATGGTAATCTAATGCTTCAAGTCCAACTGTAATATGGTATGGATATAATTCGCTATTAGAGTAGCAATGTGATTGTGATAGAGTATATGATGCGGAAAAATCATGTAAATTATTCCTGCCATATGTAATATACATGTATTGATATATAGTAAGCAGTGCCGCATTAAGTTTTGTGGAAGCCTAGGCAGTCGAAATCTCGGGACCCTTTCCTAAATAACAATTTTATTTAACAAACAGAAAAACTACGCTACGCTATCGACAGCACTTTATTTGAGCGTACTACGCATGTGCAGTACGCTAAAAATAGCGTTTATCGTACTGTACATGTGCAGCACGCCAAATACAGAGCTGTCGATAGCGTAGCATAGGACGCTAATAATGCTGCGTAATCTCCCTATTATGTTATTTTCGGAGTCTACATTGCCTAATTTGGAATAATTTGCCCCCAAATTATCACTGATAATTTAAAAATTAAGGTTTCTTCGTAGGAAAACGTTAATTAATGTAAAATCTTAAAAAAATGACAACACTAATATTAGTGCATGATTGCACCATAAATATTCCATTACTCCTGTAAATATTGGACACTTAAATTAGGCTGGTTCTACAAAGTGTATACTTTTGTATAGGTTGACAGGTTTTGCTCTATATTATTTCTAAAGCTGCGTTCACACTGCACGAAAATGGGAAACAAGTTGTACGAAAACCAGACGACTGTGGCAAACGAGAAAAACGA
>JAQGCC010003828.1:0-14406 GCA_034698905.1 Xestoiulus laeticollis
TCCCCCCATGAGATAGCCATATTCTGCTCATTTTTTCTGACTTAAGCCTACTTATTTGGAGATAGAATAAATTTGACACACCGAGACACATTAGAACATAGTAGTTTTTATTGCACCTATTTTTCCCTATAATACTAAATGTAGATAGAATGAAATTGTGATTCTGGGAGGCTGTAAAAAATAAAGTAGGCCCTACAACTTGAATATAAAAGGAAGGCCTTCAAATGCAAAAAATGACCATATGCCTAACTACTTAATAGGTACCATCTAATGTACATTTGTATGTATATAAATGTTGTCCTGTCAAGACACATTGGAACAGAAAAAATATTCATGGAATACAAAAACAACAATGAAATCGTGAAACCTGCAAAATAAGACATCAATTCCACAAATAACCCCTCGTTTTTTGTAAATTTTTAGCTTTAATAAAAAACATGCATGTATGAATTTTTTTTGGTTACTACAGTGTATTATAACTCTATACATGTACTTAGCCAAATTTTCGGAAATTATTGGGACCTTTTCGTCAATTTTGACACTTTTTAGGACTTTTTTGATTATTTTTGTACATTTCAGCATCTTTTGTCTCATTTGGAAATTTTTAGGACTTTTTAGATACTTTCTCTACAATTTTGACACTTTTTAGGACTGATTATTTTGGTACATTTTTAGCACTTTTTTGTCTAATTTGGAAATGACCTTTTTAGGACTTTTTTGATTCTTTTTGTACAATTTAGCATTTTGTTTTGTCTCATTTGGAAATTTAATTTAAGGACTTTTTGCACGTAATTTTAAGATGGAAAGCATTGATAAATCCCAGATATTTACATAATGAACACTAAATTATGCATTACTCAGTGTATTTTCGGTGTTTAAGACTAATCGCTACCGCCCAAATGCAATGGAGAAAGAAATTGCGTAAAAGATCCAGATTCTTTGCAAATAAGGATTTGATATTTAAGAGACAACTTCTTGCCTGAAACAAATTCTAGAAATAAAATTTTGCAGAATTTCTGCGTGTCTAAATGAAAATTTTTGTCTGGAAATTGCCATTAATTTTCAGAATGGAATAATTTATTTCAGTTTCTGGCGTGCATATCGCTAATTACATTTTTCATTTTCCATATAGACTAGTGCAGTCGATATAGGGATAATTTCAGGATATTGATAGGAAATTCCGAAATTTGTTTCACGTGTGTGGCTAAAATTTAAATTTGTTCTTCGGAATAAATTGTTTGGAAATTTGGGACAATTAATTTTGGCCGATAATTTGCCTCATGTGTGGCTGGCTTTGGGCTATTTTTTTAAAAAATAAGTAAACTTAAGAACAATTCAAAATCACATGTTAAAAAATTTCAACATCACTTTTGCATGTGAATTAGAATTTTTTTCACGTGTAATTGTCATATTTTTAAGTTTACTTTTTTTTTTAAAAAAAACCTTAGAAAATAAAATTTGTCGCAATTGCTCAATATAGCCTATTTTTATAATCAAATCCTTATTTGTAAAGAATCTGGATCTTTTACGAAATTTCGCCATTGCATTTCCTGTAAGTTGGGAAAATTATAAGGCGTTTTTTTGTAAGTGGTGGTGGTCTGGCTTATGAGGGCTGCATACCAGAATAAGCCTTTTTTTACATTATTTTTTATTTAATTTTGAAAACTGTTAGGAAAGCATGGAATGTATGAGGAGCTAGCATAAATATTCCATTATTTGTTTAAGTTTTTTGTTTATGTATATGTATATTCCATTTTATGGTAATATGTCTGCAAAGTTTATCAGACCTTCTACAATTAAAAACTTGTTCCAACAGTTTCCAAAATTAAATTAAAAAAATAACATAGAAAAAAGCTTATCCTGTATGTAACCCTCTTAATAGAAGACATAATAGAATACATAATAGAAGCGCGAGAATGACCTTTAATTTTTATTTAAAAAATAACTATAACTTTAAATATAACGAAAAAACATGTGACCCTACCTAACATTGTAAACTACTTTGTATAAAAGTTTCGGTTTATTTGGAGTTACACAGACTACGTGAATGTCTACATAAGAATTCTCCATTGGAAAGGGTATGGTTGAAAGCCCCCTTAACTTAAATTTTCAGGACGATGCATTTTGAATCTGGATCTGAAAAATGGAGCATGTTCCAAAACGACATTTTAGAAAAATGGCACAGATCGTGAGAACACAATGTCACAAAAATGAAAATATGTAATGCAGTTGAAAATAAAACCGAAAATAGCATTCGCGAGGCCAAATTTGTGATGTGATGGTGGTCTTCATACCCCCCTCTACTGTCTCAAACGCAGACAACACGATGGTTATTTTATAATAGAATTTATACAACAAAAAAATGAATTCAAATGATAGATTGAGCAGGCATGGTGCTGCAATACAGTAAGCTATTTTTATCCACCTCACCCACCTTGACCTTACCTGAAGCCCAAGGCAAGGGACAGGTGTGTCAAAGTTGGCCAGGTAGGAGCCTCAGTAAATTACATAATGTCCTGGTCAATATTGTTTGGGTCAGGGGCCCCACCAACACCAGGTTTTCAAAATGTAGTTGGTTCAAAGACTCCAAAAAATCTACTGAAACAGAAAAATCCTGGCAACTGCGAAGGACTACATGCATGTACAATAATCCAACAGGTGATTTATTTGACTTGAAGCAAAACTGGCAAACTGGACATACACGAATTAATTTCACTATACTTTCTCTCATCTTTTGCTAGTAAAAGTGCTGTCGGATCAAATTCCTAAATCCTACAAACTAACTCGAAAAAACGGTTCTTTCCGATTTCAAGCCTAACACGAGGCCTAAGCTAAAAATCCTTGCCCAAATAGTCTTGTTTTCCGAAATTTTCGGCTGTATACAATCACAAGACACATTCTACGCGAAATATCTATTTCTAACCTTTCAAACTTGCCAGTTTTCGAGACGATGAACCTTTCTATTTTCAATAAAAACGAGTTAAAAATATATGAAAAGCTTACCTAATTTAGCATGTATTAGAACTGGGCCCGGAAGTACCATGGCACCACCTTGCGGGAATTTGTTCTGCTAAATAATAATTAGAACAATCGGAACAATAACATTAAATAAATAAATTAATTGATTAGTAAACAAAACTTGACCCTTTTATCTCCGTATTTTAGATAAAATTTAATTAGAATAAAGCTTACGATATTCAGCATAATAGGAACACCATGAAATTACGCAATGCGAGACCGAAAGTACCATACGCCACCTTGCAGGAAATTTTTCTGCTAGATTATTAATTAGAACATTAGCATCACATTAAGTAAATTAAATTAATAATAACAAAATTAAACCCATTATAATCGTATTTTAGACAAAAGAGTTAAAATATGATAAAAGCTTGCCATATTCAGCCATGTAATTACGCAATACGAGACCATAAATAATATTGCGCCACCTTGCGGGAACTTTATCAACTAACTTTGTTTAATCACTGCATTTTTTAGTACTTTTTGAATTTTTTGGACAGAAAGTGCCTCTACATGTATATATATTACACCAAATTGTAATTTTACAACGTGATACATGTAATGTGTTTTTAAAACATTAATTTTATTGTATTTAGACAGTTGTCACCACTATTTCTTGGACTATACCATTTATATTTTATTGTATATGTTCAACTGTCTTTTCATATGATTAAAACGTTTTAATTTTATATATGTAAAAACATGTATATAATATAGGCTATAAGACCATTTAAGAGGGTTGCAACCAGAATAAGCCTTTTTTTCGAAATTATTTTTTTAATTTAATTTTGGAAACTGATAGGAAGAAATGAAATTAGTAGGACCTAGCATAAATATTCTATTATTTGTTTAAATATACATGTATGTATATAACGCTTCATGGAAATATATGTCCGTAAAGTTTATAATTGTACAGGGTCTGGTAAACTTTACGGACATACATGTATTTCCATGAAATGTAATATACATATATTTAAACAAAAAATATAATATTTATGCTAGGACCTACATGTACTACATTTCACTTTTACCTGACGACAAATGCTCCAAGTTAACTCAAAAATTAAAGTATAAACACGTTCCACAAAGACCAAATTAAAACAACTAATTTGACATTTTATTCATCTTTATTGCAAGTATAAAAAAAGTTAAGAAATGGTTGGCTTTTAAACAATAAAAACTGCATCTAACATCATCGATATCTATTAATATAATTATTGCTGGTATGCATTACAGAAGTTTGCAAGGTCGCACAAATTACTTTTTCCGTAATATGGCAAAACAAAAAAACGAATACCGGTACAAATTCATTAACACAAGTAAAGCGAGCAGTCAAGACTGTGTAGATACAAGCAGCAAGTGGTACGCAACGATAGTCTCGAAGAATCATGGTAAATTTTAGACTAGCCGGCATCATAACATGCTTGATAATCGACAACATTATGAATAAAAGCGATCAAGATGCCAGTGCATTCGAAACTCTTCTACCAAAAATTGTAAGACATCGGCTACAGACCCGTAGATTTTTGGAGATCACAAAAACACAACTCGAGGCACCACATGACAAATTACATATTCGAGCAATACCAATTAAATTTATTCCAAAACCTTTCCAAAAAATGACATGGGCGAAATGTATTAGCGATCATTCATTTCTAAGAAGCTTGGTAAATACGAAAAAAATTTGTTATCACAATTTACGCACTTTCATGAAAATAGATATTGTGATGATGAAGCAGTTCATCAAAACTTAATACGATTGGTGTCTTTGAGGTGAAAAGTTACATACTCGAATATTTGGAGACATGCATCGGTACAATAGGTTAGGGCATCGAATGAAATATAATAGAAACTGAAGCAATACTATGGCAAACTGAATTCCGAAATGCTATAAAGATTCCGTTATTTTGCATGGTAGGACAATGAAGCCTTTCCCTCTTTATTGTAATTACTGTAAAGATCCTGAGAGTTGATCAGCGAACTTGAGTTCAAGTCCACACTATTATTAATTAAATGCAATGGCGTATGAGGTATACACAGTTGAAATGAGAATTGTAATGTATTTGGCATACTTCATGGTCCCCTCGGAAATAAAATGGCACGTAAAAATGTATGGTTGGGAGGTGCAGAATTGGTTAATAATACGTGAAAGCATATTGTTTTGCATATATGTCTGCCAGAAAAGAAAAAGTAATCTATCACCGCAGTTATAAATATTTACATTTCTCGAGGTTCGGGTGCTGCCTTTACAAATGCGACTTGAGACCAAATGTGCTTACTATTATTCAAAATTTAATTAGGCAAAAATTGTTTCGGGATGATATGCAATGTCCTTTTTGTAACCTTTTGCTGCGTTATTTACTACAAAATAGTAGATGCAAAAGAAAAAAGGGGTAAAATTGAACGTTCGGTGTGCCTTTGATACGCACATACATGTACGCTATAATGAAAGTAACAAACAAACAGGAACAGTTAGCCAAACACACTCATGCATAAATTATCAACAAAACAAGAATTGGTCATTTGGTTCATGAAAACAAAAACTGATTTGGTCTTAATTGTGCGAGCTAAATTTCAAATAAAGATGTCACATTCCCTATTTTTGTGAAGTTTCTGTAAACGGCAATCTTGGCGAAAAGCCCGATTACCGAACACTTATGATCTATAGAAATTCTCCACCAATGTTGTGTAGGTGTAATTCCAGCGATTTGGTACGAAATGCATTTCTGCTCCATGCAAACAAATTAAAAATTGGTGACCACGAGATACATGCTTGAAATGCCCTAATCAAAACAAAAAGTTTACAAAAGAATACAACATAATACATATCTTTAACAACCATTCAAGTATAAAAGGCCTTGGTCCCTGGAAGAAAGCCCTGTCGGTCTGTACATTGCCGCCAGGATGCACCCGTCAGAATATATAGCGTATTAACTTGAAATCAGACTTCTGATCACAATATTTCATTTAGATATTACAATGGCATTCATTGGAACTATCTAAATTCATTAAATTTGCTGCATTTTTTTTTTACAAAGACGCATTTGGTCATGTTGTTTAAAAATGGGAAAATTGATACAAACACAACTTTTAAATGATTTCTTCTAAAAAAAAAGGTATAAAAAAACTATAAAAGGGAATGCCTCGATCAAATACATGCCGCAACAATTAAGAAACCATTTTCATAGAAAATTAGCGTTTCGACTAAAACAACGTGCACCAAATCAGCGGCACACCTGCAACTGCCTTGTAATTCGTAGGCTCATAGTTAATTATTGTTTGAATTTCTGAACGTCATTTAATAGTTTGGGTAAAAATTAGGAAAAGCCAGTTTGTGAAGTTCGCGAAATCGTTTTCGGATTTTCGACAAAACTCGGCTGAAGCGTCAAATTTAAATGTAGTACTTGTCTGAAATTAAGTTTGGATCCAGACCGTAACGTACGGATTTAACGCTGCACTTCTGTGCCTAGCCACTTAACGTCTCGTCCTCTTATGAAGGGTTTGTACGTCGCTAGGCAGTTGTGCAGTTGTGCATAAATGCCTAGTATCAAATATAAGCCAAGGGCTGTGCACGTCACCACTGAAACATCATGATTATATGAAAGTGGGCTACAATCCTACAAAAATCCATCTTTTGACTAGTATAGAGCAGTATCAATATACTTGCATTTTTTTACGCGTGTTCGATAAAAAACACGCAGAAGAACGGATTCCAGAAGGCTGGATATCCGTCCGCGTCGGCTGTGCGATACGTGCATTCGGTTCCATACAATCTGATGTGCCGCAGACATATGTCGCGTATTGCAAGGCTGGTAAACGTTAGGGCCCAAAAGATCAGAGTCCTCTTCTTCTGATCGGTCGGCTGAGGAAGTCCAAAACGTTATACCGTACTCCTACTTTTATATCGGTGCAATACTTATCGGTGGCACGGACGTTTCCGGTGGACGGCGTTACGGGATGAGGATTCATCACGGCGACAATGTCTTATTACATAAAGGAAAAGAACATGGGAAACAATCGTGTTAACCAGAACTCGATGAATTTGTACATTGGCATTAATTTGGATGAATAAAAATGAGCAAGCTTGTATGGAAGACTGGTTCGAATGGTCGGGTTTAGCCGTGTTGTCCAAAGATGCGTTGGTCTGACTGCCGGACTTTTTGCGTTCGGTTATGAATAAGGCACTGATTAATGGGTCGTTTTTCGTATTTGAGATCTTTGTTCCAAATAACTGAGAAGTTTCAATTGTCGATCCTAACGCATCTTTGGATGGCAGCCGCATTGACCGAGCCATACATAAACAACGGCCTGGAAATGGAAGAGTGACCATTGCCAACCAAAGAGATACCAAGCATACAGTATACACGCTCGAACGTCACCATAAGAATGTATAAGAAAAAAGCTCGCTCGATTGTCCACGATCCGAGGCAGTCGGAGGTTGATGTAACAATACTGGGATCTCTCGTAAGCTTCCGTCGCCGCGTTCCTCTCCAGAAACGTCAAGAGTCATCTCTGCCCCGATGCGGTCCGGCACTGCTCCACGCTGGAATGTACATTCTGGCTAATAATAGTCCAACAGGGGCACCACGTCCCGAACGTCCGTCGGCGTATCAGCCTGGTTGTAGTCGGAGTCCGGCGACTCCCGAGAGGCGATCTTGTCGGATGCCATCGAGTTTTTTGCCATGTCCGTGCCGGAAGACTTTGCGGATGTGGAAGAGTTGGCGTTGGCCTGCCCACCGTTATACGAGGCCATTTTGGACATGACCATTTCTTCGATTTGCTCCAGACAAGAGCGCAGCACGTCCTGCAAAAGATGAAATTAATGTACACGTTAGTATAATTATGATCCTCATGATGTGGCTGGACTTTAACAAATAACAACTATGCATACATGTATAAAGAAGATAAATATGTGTTCATGAACATGTATGTTCGGCAAAAACGTTTGATCCATTAGACCGATCAAGTGAGGACTTTTTAAGCACTTTGGAATGATTTATGAGAAAGTTATACTAGTAATAAGTATATACTAGTAAGTACTACTGTAATGACTTTTAAGGACCTGTAGGAACCCTGGAATACATTTCTACGATAATAGGAAATCTTTCTGGAAAACGCTCCGAAACATGTGAGAACACGTACGTTTCTCCGATATTTGGAAATACTGGAAGCGCATATCTAGACATGTCTGAACATGTTTTTACCATCATTTGGAAATATTACAAAGGATGCGTATATATGTATCTAAAGAACACGTTTTTCATTTTTCGAAAAAACAAAACCGTCTAGACATAATTATGTCTAGACGGCATACTTTAGGCATACATTAATGTTTGCCTAAATGTTTTGAACATACATGTACACTGTACAGAATTTACCTGCTAAACGTGATCACCTGATCAAATGACCGAATTCGGTCAATGTATCCAGGTGGTCACTATATAGAGAATTTATATGAAGGAAACATGCATGCACATGTATGCACTAAAACCATTTTATGCAAAAAATGCACTTTTTGCACCTTTTGGTAAAGCGACAGTGGTGATGCACTTTACCGAGTTTTACTGCATGTACAAAAAATATGTCTGAAAGTACGAGGAAATTGGAACAATATAGGCACGTTCTCACAAATCTCCCTTAATTATATCCCAGCAGTATTTCGTAATTGTGAAAATCGTAAATGTAATCTTCAGCAAACGATTGGTTACGGTATAGACAAATTTGAAATTTGCATTTTTGAAATTGCCGCCGCGTTGTTTTCAAACGCGGTCGCACGATGGCGCCACTTGCTAATTCGGGCTTTGCTAGGCGAAAGTTCGTCCACCACAACAAACCTGACAACGAGCACTTTTCCTCCAGCTCTTGATGTCGTTTCACCATATATCCAGTTCGCAATGAGGGCAAACGAGGTGAGGATCCCCTCTAGGTTGTTATGTTTGGGAATAATTTTGATGTGTGCATTTGCGAGGGCAGGTCCTAGCGACGTTGACGAGTTAGGCCTAACATCCGACGCCATTACCACTATGTCCACCATCGATGCCACCAGCGCTCCTAGTGAGCATCAGAGCGACGGGGTCCCAAAGCATAGGAACCATACCACGAGCGCCCCTGGTGGTGAGGACACGCAGGTCAACATGTGCCCTAGTGCCGTGCAGTGTTCCAAGCTAGGTGGCGAATGCATCAACTGCACCTTTAATGAGAGTTGCGTGTACGGTCAAGAGGTTCTGGTGTGGTGCAGTGCCAACCAGGGGGTAAACTGCACCCTCAACGTGCCCTTCCAGGTGAACATGGTGTGCCGCTATTGCTACCAGGTGGAACCCTGGGAACAGACTTGCCAGCCTTTCGACCGGCAGCGCCACTGCAAGTCTGGCAACACGCAGCGGGAGAGGGAGCGCTACAAGACTAATTGCACGGTCAAGAGCAATGTGGTGTGCCTGGGCAACAGGACCTTCCCCAGGTACATGGCTTGCAACTGGACCGCAGGGTACAAGTGGACCACTGCGCTGGTGCTCAGCATCACTCTGGGCGGCTTTGGCGCAGACAGGTTCTACCTGGGACATTGGCAGGAGGGTATCGGAAAGCTCTTCAGCTTCGGAGGACTCGGCGTGTGGACTCTCCTCGACGTCATCCTGATTGCAGTGGGCTACCTGGGACCTGCTGACGGTTCGCTGTACATTTGGTGAGGTGCGTTTCCGGAAACGTTTGGACCCTCGAACCGTTCGTTCACTTTGAATGCCAGGATCCGAGCCCCGTGCAATTGGTGAAATCTTCCGGCTCGGACCAGCTTTCCGGTAATCGCGGCCCTGGCCGGAAGCTGGCAAATATACTTCGGGATTTTGCAGGCTCTCGAGGCAGCTCGCGTTGAGCTGCCAGCGGTTTATCTTACTTTTGATTGTTCGATCGGCTGTGATTAGTTTTGTTATTAAATGCTTTTTGACAAGAGTTAATTTGTGTCGGTGTGACATCCCATTTCTCTTTGCATTTAAAGAAAGCAATATGATGCAAAATTTTGATAGTAAAACTATTTTTTGTTTAGTTTGCTCGCGGTGACACAACTCTGTATACCTGATGTCCGTTATGGATTGCCATTTCAGAAATCAGAACGATTAATATGCAAGCCACCGACAAGGTTGGCATAGTGGTTATGCCCAGCTCCCTTGATTTCGGGAGACCCGGGTTGAAATCCCGGTCTGCTATCCTGGTTGTGGTTTTTCGTGATTTCCCACAATCTCCATTAATCGCCCATATAGGCACGTAAAGGCGAATGCAGGGATAGTTCACCAAAAATCGGCCACGACCGTAAACTCTTAATTCCCATTAAAAATTCTGGCACTTTGCCCCATGCCACATGGTATACTACATGCTGGCTGCAGGGTAAGAAATTGAATTGGAAGATTAATCAGCGTTGTTGTATTTTTTCGATTTCGGTTACTTAACATGTAATTAACTACCTTTGCAGAATTTAAATGTTAGAATTCTATTGAATTTCTTAGCATATCGACGCCAGAATACATCGGTATTGTTCGGCAAACCCGATGATATATAGCCGCAAGCACTAATCAAGAGGATTGCTTTGTGCTTGGTTAGCCAACATGCGGAGGGAAAAATGGAAATGCTCGAGCACATATTACCTCCCTCGATTTCACATTTCATTGCAACTGTGAAGAACTTCTCAATGAGCTTAATTTGATCAAAAGGGGTCCGAGCAGAATACAGGTTAGTCGTGTGAGAAAATTGCACCTCGAGACGGACACGGTAATGAGATAATTAATCGCCCGCTTTGATGCCGCTCATGCAACTTTGTAGCAATGTACGGTCAAATGCTCGCAAGGTTAAAATGACCCAAAGGAGTTTTGGCAACCCGACTTTCGCGTCGGCAAAAGCAAGATGGGCAATGTTTTCATTAGCCCGAAACCCGCCAGGTAGATGAGCGCGACGAATCGTCCGCGACACGGCCACAATAATTTCTCCGGGGCTTAACCATGAGAATTGCAACAATGTTGCCGAGTTGCTCGTACATCACATCAGAAGTTGACGCAAGAAACTCCAGGCAATCCCGACCTACCAAAATCTAGTTGTTTTTTTTCTGTAGCGAATTATTCGAACAAAGAAACCACTTTTCAGTGTATATTCCCAATGAAGCCTTGAGGTTCTTATTCAAATTTGTTCAAATTAATTACATACATGTATATGCATATCAAATTTAAGAATATGACTATGTTCATAGCTTGGACTTGATGCTCATCCTGCTTCCGTTTTGCCAGCTTGAGGAAATGCCCATGTAATCATCTGTCTTAGTACTCCAACTAAATAGCTCAACATATTCCAGGGTTATCCTATTAAAAGTCCCAACAGCATTTTTGCTTCATATCACTTTGCTAACATTTGAAGAAGTGATAAACTGCAACACACCTGAGTTTGCATAGTGTTAAGCACGGGAAATTCCCCTTTTTACCAACCCTCCAGAACATGGCCAATCGCCACCTCAAATTAGGTTGGAGCAAAAAACGGAAGTGGACGATGTTGTTTTTTTAGATGGCAACCAGAGACAAATCTGACAATTCAAGGGCAGCCAACAATCGGCCATGCACAAAAAACGGAGACAAGTGACTGTGTGGGCCAACGGACTCTCCGGGGACGTGCATTTTTTGAGCAATGTCAGACTAACGAAGGAGGCGGTCTTTTTTTTTTTCTGGGACTGCAGAACCAGATGGTTGGAAGACCGAAGAAGTGGCGGCTATGGCTGACGCATGGTGACGTTTGTAAGCGGGGGTGGACGGGAGGCATGGACATCCATCAGGTTGCCAAACCGAATACTGTCTTGGTAATTGAACTCGAAGCAGGGCCTCCCTCGAAGTGCGAGGAAATAGGAGCACAGGATGCGCCCCTTGGCATGGCGTCGTTCCAAGTGACATTCTAACCCGGCCCCCACCGGATTCTCCACCCTCACAATCCGCGAGACCTCATTTCACCCCCACCCCCCACCCCTGCTTGGCGACTATGCAGATGAGCAGGGTCAAGTTTGAACATTGGGTTTTTGAAACTGGAACACTGAATGAGTTGGTATGTAGGGCAGGGCAACTCTTTATCATTATAGTAATGTGCAGCGGTCTCTGACAATTCCAGGTATGTGAGAACTCTGGTCTATGGACAATTAACATTTTAATGACCAGATCCAGGTCGTCAAGTTCTGGATAAACCCTGCAAGTGTTATCATCTAACGGAATGCACTTTTGATTACTTTTCGATGTAATTTGTGCAAAATGACTGTGACCAGTTTTCCAGAAGACAACCTCTACAATGCTTCTGGAAGATGCTACACCCCTCATTGTAAGCGCCCCCTGGTGGTCTACCATCAAGAAAGAGGATGCCAGAACGCCACGGGTCAAGGCTGCCCTGTCTTTTCCAATGTTCCCAGGCTCTGGCGAAGGGCGGGGTTGAGACCACACAGAAGAAGAGTGGAAAGGAAAGGAGGCAGCATCCCTCCAAGCGAAAAAGCCCACTTGTCACAGCCGCTCAATGTGTGCACGACTTAGATACGACCTTGTCTCACTTAAGAAGTTAGAAACACACATCCGCCCTCCATCTCCTGTTAGATTTTTCTTGCATTACATGCATCGACTTGAACACTTTTGTTTGATAACTTGTGAAACGTCCGACAAAACATGAATCAGCTGGATATTGCATACATGTACTGTATATTCGGTCACATTAGTCAACGGTCCTTTGACTACAGAACCTCTAACCCCTTTGGATCAATACTGTACAGTTAACTATTGAAATTTCAAAACTATTCACCAATTCCATCTTAGCTTTGACGAAATAAAATTCGGAGAAGCTTGCTGAGAAAACAGACAAGAGATTGTCTGCCCTGCGCCCCCGTAACCAGGAATTTCTCCCGCAGACAATATACTGTACATGTAGAATTGTCTTACCTTAGGAGAAATACATGTATAAATTAGGATAAATTTTACTAAAGCTCAGAATGGCTTGATTGTGCATTTTACAACATGACACAACAGAAGCGCTTCTGATGTGTCGTGTTGGTAAAACAAAAGCCTGTCTGCCCTGGAATTTGATCGAAAACAAACAATACACAGTGTATACATTTAGAATTTTTCTTGCATTAGACAAATTTAAAATTTACTGTAGCTCAGAACGAATTAAACTGTGCATTTTCAAACACGACACATCAGAAGTGCTTCTAATGCTTCCTATGCAGACATCACAGAATTCATGAATGCTATATTGCTTTCTTGAAAAAATCGATCTTTAGTTGACTCGAACGTTTATAATGTACATGTATAAAAAAGTACATGTACAGTTGTGTATGCAAATTAATAAGCATTTGGTGGAGGTTCAAAATGCGCGGGGGAAAAAAGTGGCTCCTAGGGCCCCTCTGGAAAATTGATGTTTAGTTGATTTCAATATTTTAAGGCGATGTTGGTGATTCTAATCGATTCTGTCTATGTACATTATATTCGCCTACATGTAAATGCCTTTTCGTGTTCTAAACCTCAGTCTTCCATTTTTAAAAGTTTGACAGAAAAAGACTTCTAATCAACCAGCCGCCATTTTGGATTCCACTTTCCAGACAAGCATTATCAAGTTCGCCCCTAATTAATAATAAATATTCAATGATAAATTCAGATCACGATTTTTGAAAGTTTTATCTCGTTGGCACGACCATCGTTTTTTAAAAAGACAAACCATTTTCATAATTTACGGCAGACGTTGGAGGTTATCATAAGAAGTCTGCCGCCATTTGCCTCAGGGTTTCAAAGGGGCGATAATGGCGAAATTACGGCCTTCCAGATCTCCAGATTCTAGCAAATTTTTTAAGTATTAAAATTAGTTTAAATGTCTGAAGACCTACTGGAAACGCATTATCATTAGCGTCGTGTGAAAAAGAAGAAGAAAAAAAAAAACGCACATGGAAAATTGGCTTCTAAAATGTAAATGAAGACCCTCTTTTTTGGAACGGATTTAATGAATGAAAAATGACCGTGGAAGCATGAATGAAAGTAATTTATGAATGGGGTGAAACAACGAGCAGAACAAGAAGAAAGAAGCGCAATATTAAACCCACTTTCAAATCCTTGTTAACCCGAGCTTGATGTATATAGCGTGGAATTCAAAACCAGGACTGGGTTTAGAAGGGGTAAGTTTCAACCAACCCTTAATTCCAGTTTCTCTGTTTGCCAGTTATCTACTGTATAATCAAAACCTCTGACATGTTTCTATTAATGTTACCTCATTATATAGCAATAAGGGTACTCAGACAACCGAGCATATTTTTGAGGAATGAAATGGTTCCTCAAAAATTTTTATTTTTCGAATTGCACCTAGACCACGTGACATTTTTCTGAATCCTGATTGGTGCATTGG
>JAQGCC010003829.1:0-14405 GCA_034698905.1 Xestoiulus laeticollis
GCCTCTAGTGGGCTGTTTGTTAATTTGTTCAAAAGAGTGAGTTGCCAAGTATTCAAGAAACAACTTAGAATTAGCTCTAAAGGGAGAAGAGGGGGTATGAATGAAGTTTTCCCAATCTATTCCTGGGAAGTTAAAATTACCACCAGATACGAAGATGCATCACATGTCTTTAGATTGCAGTCAACGTGCCAGGTGTGTCCATACATCCCAAGTCTAGGCTTTCCCAGGTGGAAAGTCAGTACTTTTTGTCCTGGTTTGTCATCTTGTTTCTGGTCGGCACAATGACTTGAAATAGGACAGTGACCACACCATGTCACCAACCCCACCAAATCATCAGGTCGCCCAATTAACGAGAGGATAATACTAAGAGGATAAAAAGTGTGTACTTTTTGTCCTGGTTCGTCATCTTGTTTCTGGTCGGCACAATAACTTGGACTAGGGCAGTGACAAAACCATGTCACCAACCCCACCAAATCATCAAGCCACCCAATTACCAAGAGGATAACGTTACCACAATTTAAGCCATCATCTTGGCTGTTATCTAATAGCAAAAACAATTAAAGAAGTCCGTTTGACAAACTATTGAAACATGACAGGAAGACAGGTCGAAAATGCAGGAAAAGGCTATTAAATACTTTAATTGGTATGGCAATTACTCAAACAGGGTTTCCTTTAGAGGATCATACACTGTATTGTGTACAAAGGTTTCCCTAACTCTTAGTGTAGATGGCCTATACATGTACGTCTATTTGCGCAAATGTTTCATATTTCTCCTTCGGGGTTGGTCTTTTGACACAAGCTTGCAGTGAAAATAAGATCGATTCACACAATAGGCCTAAACATTTGCGGAATGTTGCATGTGTGACTGACCTAATGCAATATTACTAATAAATATTAACAGTAAAAGTTTCGGTACTTGTTTGTTAATTCACCGCCACACTAGGGATTTCATAGTAGACGCCGGCCTGCGGCGCTGCCTAACCCGCTCCTAACCCAAAATAACCTTACCAGGGCCAAATGTTTCGTACCGAATAGGTTATGATACATGTATGTTAGTTTGGGTTAGGGGCTAGTCTGGTATGAAACGCCGAAACAGACTATATGCGTGGCGGTGAATCCTGGCAAATCCTAAGCTCTGACATAACTTCGAGCCTCAAAAATAAGTTTTGAAAAAGGCCAAATCCTGCTCATGGGGGAGAAAGGAATTATATCTCACTCATAAAAATTTCAGGCCTTGGCAACTATATGGCTAAACCACTCCATAGTAGGATATCTAACAAAAAATGCATTAAATATTTGGTATGTACTAAATGAAGTTGGTTAATACTACTGTATATGTACTGTAGCTAGCTTATAAATCAAGTCAACTGTAATCGAAACCAGGACTTGTCGTTACAACTAGCTGCAGAGTCGGCGAAGGTGTAGGCTATACGCACTTTTGTCGAGCTTGCTGACAGACTATTAATTAATTTTTAGCGTTTCGCACTGCGAGGCAGCACCATATTAAGCACTGTGGGGCCCTCTAGGCTCAAATATGTGGGGGCTGGCTTAAAGGAAGCGTTTTCCCATTTTTTCGGAATGCATGCTTAATTTTTTTTATTAAAGGGATTGTGCATATGCCAAACAAAAGAGCAGTACATTTATTGCAAGCTCTTTTTACATTAATATTTATTAATATAATAATACAAGATATACATGTACACTGAATATTTGGTATTCATATTTTGGTATTAATAATTGAATCATTTGTATTGATATGAGATCTCGACTGTAATTTATATAATGACTTTTCGGCACTTTATCTCAGAAAATTCTTCAATGATATCTGTGTAATCGATTGTCTTTAGTAAGTCACTTTCGATACTCATCAGTGACAGATTATTCAATCTATCTCGTAACATGGCAGACCTCAATCGATTTTTTATTAATTTTAATCCCGAAAATGCTCGTTCACTAGTACAATTGGTGGTCATTATTACTAAGTAAATTCTTAAGATGATTTCTACATTAGGAAACACTTCGGCTAAGCCATCTTCATACAATAATTTATACATTTTTGCCTCGTAGCTAAACTTTAGTTTATTGTAGTGAGTATCCATATCAAATTCGGCTATATAATGATGTCTTATTTAAAGACATCACTGGCATCTTTATCTTGCAACGAAAATGTAGTTACCAAAAGGCATGTTTTTTATAATTTTGGACATCAGGAGTAGTAATGAACATCCAGATAGGGCAGCCCTCTGATTGGCTGAAAAAGGCCACGCCCCCTACCAAGTGATTTGCGTCATTATTAAGCCCCTCCCCTTACCATGTGACAGCCTCAGGCTCTAATCTGCGAGAAATTTGAATTTTTGAATTTTTAAACAGGAAGTGGGAAGTGACGTTTTCAAGATGGCGGCAATGCGGGAAATTTGAATGTTTGAATTCTAGAAGTAGTGATGAAACATTTATTTTTAATATTTATTATTGTTTATTTGTTGTTGTTGACAGCAGTATATAGTGTCGGTATATAAATAGAAAAAAAGTGGAGAGAAGTGGGAATATAACTCAGGATCCTATGAGTGGAAGGCGAGCATGCTAACCACTGGACCATAGGACCTATGTTAAAAGGGAAGGAGGAAAGGTTGACCAGATGAATAGGGGAAAAGAATTGGTTTTTAGTTGACCATATAAATGGGAAAAGAACAGGTTTCAAGTATAGCGAGGGAATGACATATGATTGTAAAAGGTCTGGGGGGACCAATTGCAGCACTTAAATTATAGGGACCAAGCCCCTCCCCTTCTTGGTCACGTGTTGCACATAGTACACAAACATATGGTTAGGTTCAACCATGTTCCGTTTGGTACCCCCTTGCTCTCTGCTCATTTAAGACCCCTCGAGAGGAAGTGGAAGTCCTCCCTCGTAGGCAAAATTCCCAGAGAGGTGAAGAAGGCCCATTCCCTGGCATTGATGCTTAGCCCTTGTGTTGCATAAATAGGCAAACGTAAAAAATCAACAAACAAACAAGGGTTCAATTTAGCTCACGTAAATTTCCAAGTTGAATAACTCAAGTTTTAATTGGTCAAATTAAAAAATTTCAAATCGTGCTTAAAGAGCATAAAAAGGTCTAACATGCTGTAATATTTGGCCTCCATAGCTTTAATATTCAGAAAGCTAGAAGAAAATCGGATCGTGTAAATGTTTGCAATTGGCGAGTGTAAATTTCCGAGTTGAATAACTCAAGTTGTAGTAAGTTAGTTTTAAAAAAATCAACAATTAAATTGACTAGTAAAATCAGGATGAAATGTCGGATATTGAAAATTAATGTGTTGGAAATGGTGAAAAATTTTGAATAGTTGGGTGTAAATCGTGAAAATGGTAAATAATGTATAGAAAATAATGGAAATGGGCAATAAACAGGGTGGAAATCATGCAAAATGGCAAATAAAATGTTGTAAATTGAGAGAAACAGTGGATAGAGGGGTGGAAATGGTGGTAAATGGCATTAAACGAAATGGAATGGTGAAAATTTGAAAATAACCGTTGGGAAATTGTGGAAAACGGCAATGAAGGATGTAGAATATTTTGAAAATGTTTTGTAATAGCAGATAATGGATGGAAATGATGGAAAATGTCGATTAATATGTTTGGAAATTGTGGAAAATGGCAATAAACGAGGTGGAATGGAATGCTAAAGTAGGGTAACAGCCAATAACAAGATGTAAATCATGGAAAATAGCTAATAAAGAGTTAGAAATTATATGAGGTTACGAAGGCCCAACGCTAGAACACGAAATCATTCCATCATTATATGCATGTACAGACAAGTCAAAGGAACGAGGTCACATATGCATCATGTCTGCACGTGAAAGCGTGACGTCAATGCAAATCACATCAATAGCAGAAAAGCATCATAACCTGTCCAATAAGAGAGAGAGAGTGCAGACATCATCACGACTCAGGAGGTTAAAAAAGGACGAACCACCTTTAGTGTATACCACAAACTATACCAGAGCCAATAAGTTTTATACCAGAGCCATGGATTCGATTAAAAGCCTTGACAGATACTTGCGAAACCTTGCAATTGTTGGAAAAAAACCCATTCTTCTAAAATAGTCGAATTACACGGTGGATGAGTTTGGACGAAAGGTACCTAACTTAGTGAACGAGGCCCCTGAAAATGAAGAACACAAAGAAGAAAAAGGTATATCACATGGAATGGGAAAAACACAGTGAAGCCAACATCAAAGAAGTCTCAAATTAATAACAACTATGTGGCACACCATGAGGGAAAGTCTTCATCAGGAATCCACTGACACATTACTTAGTTTGAACTGATTCATAATGTAAATGCTGTTTTTAAATAAATGTTTGTACCTTATAAACACTGCCTCATTATTGTAGTGTAGTAAATAAAAGGGTGGACATGATTGCGAATTGCAAATAACCGAGTGGAATTAGTGGAGAATGGTTAATAATGGTTTGGAAATAATGGAAATGTTAAATAATAGAGTGGAAAAGATGGAAAATGACAAATAATGGATTGGAAATGGATGAAAAAGCAACAAAATACAAGTTGAAAATCATGCAAAATGGCAATAAACGATGTGGAGCGGTATGTAAATGTAGGTTAACTGTCCATAAAGGGATGGAAATGTAGAATAATTGGTTGAAAATGATGAATACATAACAGCAAATACATAGTTGTAAATTGAGAGAAACAGTGGATAGAGGGGAGGAAAATGTGGAAAATTTCTAATAATATGTTGTAAAAAGTGAATGGGATGGACATGTTGGGAAATAATAGATAATGGGATAGAAATAATAATAAATGTCAATAAATGGGGTGGAAATATTGGGAAATTGTAGATAATGAGACGGAAATGGTGGAAAATGTCAATAAATGGGTGGGAAACGGCGGAAAATGTTGATTGATAGCTTGGAAACGGCAAAAAATATTAAGTAATAGGTTGAAAATGGTGGAAAATAGCCAATATCGAAAAGGAAATAGTGAAAATTAGTAAATAACGGTTTGGAAATTGTTAAATATGGTAACAAACAATGTAGAAAGGGCTGGAAATATTAGGAAATAGTAGATAATGAGATGGAAATGGTGAAAAATGTCAATAAATAGGTGGGAAATGGTGGAAAATGTTGAATGATAGCTTGGAAACGGCGATAAATATCAAATAATATGTTGAAAATGGTAGAAAATAGCCAATATCGAGAAGGAAATGGTGAAAGTTGGAAATTGTTGACTATGGTAACGAACGATGTGAAATGAATTGGAAATATTGGGAAATTGTAGATAATGAGATGAAAATGCCGGAAAATGGTAAATAACACAATGGAAATAAGGAAAATTTAAAATAATGGGATAGAAAGGGTGGAAAAGGAGACAGAATATTATGCTGTAAAAACTAAATAACAGGATTGAGGTGGTCAAATTTCAAATCAAGGGTGGGAGCTACCTGATTCTTGAGAAATTTAGAGGGCACACATATGTTAAAATACGAGACTTTGTGTGAAGCCCTCAAACCAACCAACTACAGTGTACCCAGCAAAGTGTTGACTTGACTGCCATGCAATGGCAGTGCATTAAAGAACTCATGCCTTACATGGATGCCGCTAGAAGTGTCATGCAGCCCGACCAACCCTCTAAATGAAACCTGTACAGGCATCGGTTATTTCAGGCATGTATCATCTGTCTCTGATAATGTCACAGGTGCGTAAAATGATGCTTGTACCAAGCAGCAGTCGGATGACTGCTATGCATATGCCAACGCAAAATGTCGGCAATGCAGTGGAGAATACAGAAAGAGACTTGATGCGTCTCTCCATCAAAAACCTTGATGTTGATATGCTACAAATTCTGGAAAATGAAAACCTCACCGAAAACGAGAAGCTTAAGTTATACTCGCAAGTTTTGCAACAGAGGCTGATATTTCAAAATCAGTTTGCTAAACCTGTGCCTGTCTAAGTGGAAATCACCAAACCATCTGAAGAAAATGGTGGACCCATGACCAATGCTCAGCTGACCAAGATGGGTCAAATTATCATCCTAGGATTACCAGTTGCTCAACAAGCCAAGGCTCGAAGAATCGTTTGATGCCCTAACGCCCCTCTCTGGTGTTGTTACATGGAATAAAGACTTGCAACTTGTATATGATAAAAAAACTGTTCAGTGCACAAATATTGTGGATATTATCAACGATGATGTCAAAGGAACGAAAAATTATAATCCACCAGGAATGGCTGAATTTGTAGAAGACCTGAAAAAAATTAATTTTCCGTCAACGTATATTGGCAATTTTCCTCCTCGGAACTACTCTTTGCGTGCGGTTCTGCTAGTATGGGCTGCGTGGCCTATACAGAAGAATCCATGGAGCTTGTAGAGAATCGCTTCATGTCTGTATAATGCATATCGTACACTAAAGGTTGATGCAGCTGTGTTACTCAAGAAGCTCTGGATCATCCTTTCATCCTTTTGAGCCACAATGACGCGTGTGATCACCCCTGGATGACTTAAAAGGCTCCTTATGATAGCTCCTTGCCATGCAATTCAACAATTTCCAACTCATTTATAGACATTTATTACCATTTTCATCCCATTATCTATTATTTCCCAACATTGTCCATCCCATTCCATCTCGTTTTTACCCATTTTTCACTATTTACAACATATTATTATCATTTTCCACCATTTCCAACCCATTTATCACCATTTCCGCATCTCTATCCACTGTTTCTCTCAATTTACAACTTTGTATTTGCCGTTTTGCATGATTTCCGTCTTGTTATAGGCTATTTTCCATCCTGTTTATAGCCATTTTCTATTATTTCAGAACGATTATTCACCATTTTCAACCAATTATTTGACATTTCCATCCCTTTATGGACAGTTTCCCTACATTTAAATATACATACCGTTCCACATCGTTTATTGCCATTTACCATCATTTTGACCCAAATATCCACTGTTTCTCTCAATTTCCAAGCGCTTATTTGCCATTTTGCATGATTTTTAACTTGTATTTTGTTGTTTATCCATCTATTTCCAATCCGGTATTTGCCAATTTTAATCTTTTCCACTCTATTATTTAACATTTCCATTATTTCCAAACCATTATTAACCATTCTCCACTAATTCCACACGGTTATTTGCCATTTGCAATCATTTCCAGCTATTTATTTACTACGCTACAATAATGAGGCAGTGTTTATAAAGTACAAACATTTATTTAAAAACAGCATTTACATTATGAATCAGTTCAAACTAAGTAATGTGTCAGTGGATTCCTGATGAAGACTTTCCCTCATGGTGTGCCACATAGTTGTTATTAATTTGAGACTTCTTTGATGTTGGCTTCACTGTGTTTTTCCCATTCCATGTGATATACCTTTTTCTTCTTTGTGTTCTTCATTTTCAGGGGCCTCGTTCACTAAGTTAGGTACCTTTCGTCCAAACTCATCCACCGTGTAATTCGACCATTTTAGAAGAATGTTTTTTTTTTCCAACAATTGCAAGGTTCCGCAAGTATCTGTCAAGGCTTTTAATCGAATCCATGGCTCTGGTATAAAACTTATTCGCTCTGATATAGTTTGTGATATACACTAAAGGTGGTTTGTCCTTTTTTAACCTCCTGAGTCGTGATGATGTCTGCACTCTCTCTCTCTCTTATTAGACAGGCGATGATGCTTGTCTGCTATTGATGTGATTTGCATTGTCGTCACGCTTTCTCGTGCGGACATGTTGCATATGTGACCTCGTTCCTTTGACTTGTCTGTACATGCATACAATGACAGAATGATTTTGTGTTCCAGCGTTGGGCCTTCGTAACCTTTTATATAACTTCCAACCCTTTATTAGCTATTTTCTAAGATTTCCATCTTGTTATTGGCTGTTACCCTACATATGCATTTCATTCCAACTCGTTTATTGCCATTTTCCAGAATTTCCAAACATATTAATCGACATTTGTCATCATTGCCATCTATTATCAGCTATTTCAAAACATTTTCAACATATTCCACCTCCTTCATTGCCGTTTTCCACAATTTCTTAACCGTTATTTACAAATTTTCACCATTCCATTTCGTTTATTGCCATTTACCACCATTTCCACCTCTCTATCCACTGTTTCTCTCAATTTACAACCCTTTATTTGCCATTTTGCATAATTTCTGTTTTGTTACAGGCAATTTTCCACCCCATTTATTGTATATTTCCATTATTTCTACAAGTTATTTACTATTTTCACGATTTACAATCAACTATTCAAAAATGTCCACTATTTCCAACACATTAATTTCCTATATCCGACATTTCATCCTGATTTTACAAGTCAATTTAATTGTTGATTTTTTAAAACTGGCTTACTACAACTAGAGTTATTAAACTCGGAAATTTACACTCGCCAATTGCAAACATTTTTACGATCCGGTTTCTTTTCTAGTTTTCTGAACATTAAAGCTATGAAGGCCAAATTTTATATTAGCATGTTACAACAAACATAGCATGTTAGACCTTTTTTATGCTTTTTAAGCACGGTTTGAAATTTTTTAAATCGACCAATTAATACTTGAGTTATTCAACTCGGAAATTTACGTGAGCTAAATTGAACCATTAACTTATGTTTGTGTACAAACGTGTATAAGGATTTTTTTGCATAGGCCTAATGCAAGGCCTTGATTTGGATGTTCCCAGCCACATTGGGCACTTCATATGTCATTCCCTCTCTATACTTGAAACCTGTTCTTTTCCCATTTATATGGCCAACTAAAAACCAATTCTTTCCCCCTATTTATCTGGTCAACCTTTCCTCCTTCCCTTTTAGCATAGATCCTATAATCTAGTGGTTAGCATGCTTGCCTTCCACGCATAGGATCCTTTCCCACTTCTCTCCACTTTTTTTCCATTTATATACCGACACTACAAATTGCTGTCAACAACAACAAATAAACAATAATAAATAATAAAATTAATGTTTCATCACTACTTCTAGAAATCAAAAATTTAAAATTCCCGCATTGCCGCCATCTTGAAAACGTATCTTCCCACTTTCTGTTAAAAAATTCAAATTTCCCGCAGATGGTCACATGGTAGGGGGAGGGGCTTAAGAATGACGCAAATCACGTGGTAGGGGGCGTGGCCTATTTCAGCCAATCAAGAGGGCTGCTTTATCTGGGTGTTCATTAATACTATCAGGTGTGGTCTTTTTGGAAAATGTAGTCCATTGTTTTTTTTTCCTTTAATAATGCAATTATTACTTCATTATATTATGTTAAATTATTTTTTTATTATATACATGTATATGTATATAAATTCTTAAATTAGATCAGAAGGATAAAATGCTAAACATGTGTGTTTATTATTACATCTTAAACTGTGAAATCACATAGGCTTACTTTGTATTCATTTTTTGTCATTTTCTTGGATAAAGACAAGCAATTTAGATTTTAAAAAATATTCATATGTCAGCAAAACATAAATATCGTTGCAAACAATTTTTCATTCACAAAATACAAAATAAGAGCAGATCCACAAGCAATATGATTTGTCTGACAATTTGTCTGACAAATCACTCGTAATTTGCATGAATCCGATCATTTGCATAAGTAAAACTTCATCTGGCTGGTGCCTGATATTTAGACTTTTAGATGTCTAAAATTAAGACATCATTATTTGCAGTGCAAGTCAAGATTGCGAAAATCACATGAAATCCATATATGCACACAAGAATACTATACTCTTGTTAGCCTCCCTGTTTGCTGATTGTACTGCCAGCCCAGCGAAGCTTCCGTTTTTTTTCAAATTTACAATTTTGTGGGGGCTGTAATTTGTGGGGGCCACTAGGCAGTGCCTAGTTTGCCTATATGGTAAATCCGGCACTGCTGCGAGCTATTGATAACTGCTGCTATTTTAGATTATATTATGGCATATTATTATTCACAGGTTTGCTTTTGAAACCAAACATGTCATCCAAAATGAAATTAACAGACCAAGCGGAAAAAATTCTCCGGGTATTTCTCGTCAGGAACTTTCACCTTCAGTCCCTCGCTTTGCTCAGGACTGAGGTCAAAGTTCCTTCCGAGTGAAAGTTCCTATTAGGTTTCTATGTATAATTATCGCATGAGTGTGAGGTTTTGTTTGAAAAACAAAACCTCCGAGGGAATTTTGACCGTTGTCCCGAGCAAAGCAAGGGACTTAGGTCAAAGTTCTCGAGGTATTTTGTTTTTCAGGCAAAACCTCAACCCATGCGATAAAAAACATACATACCGATAGGAGGTTTTTTTTCCTTTGATCGAGGGGGTTTGCCTTGCTAATTTACATATTAGTAGTAGTATAGTACACCCACCCTGCGCAAGTAGGTGGTAATTTCCGGTGAGAGGTTTTCCTCCTACCCCCCGAGGCCATATTAGGGGTGAAACCGGAAGTTCATGTCCGCAATTTTGGAATGTGGTCACAGGGCGGGAAATTTGAAATTTCAAATATTTTTTAAAGTTGAAACAGGAAGTGGCCGGAAGTGACGTCATTAAGTGCGTGTCCGCCATTTTGAAATGTGGTTACAGGGCGGGAAATTTGAAATTTCTAATATTTGTAAAGCTGGAAACATGAAATTTGAAAATGGCTATGTTTATAATAGGGTGTGTAAACCGGAAGTGCCGTCCACCATTTTGAAAATGACATTATCAAGTATAATAAATTAAAATAAATTAAATAAAAGCTTTTAAATAAACGCTTACCATTTCAGCAGAGATGGATGTCTGACTTCTGCACTTCACAAGTTAAACTGAAGATGTTAAATGTTCCAAGGGAATGTAGGTTAAATTTATGTGGTTGACATAGAGCACCCTTATGGTAATTACCAATTTAGGATGTAGCCTGCAATTAGCAAAGCAATTCCACATAAATAGGACATTACCACAGGGCCCCTTCATCCTTATTGAAAGTTAATCTAAGATTTTAATCCTTTCCAGAAACTAGAAAGAAATTTTGAAAATAATTACCAATTCAGTATGTAGCCTGCAATTAGTAAGGGCCTGCAAATAGGTCATTACTGCAGGAACCCTACATCCTTATTCAGGATTTACATAGTCTGCAGTTAGTAATAGGCCTGTAAATAGGTCATTACTGCAGGACCCCTACATCCTTATTCAGGATTACCATAGCCTGCAGTTAGTAATAGGCCTGCAAATAGGTCATTACTGCAGGACCCCTACATCCTTATTCAGGATTAACATTGTCTTTTAATCCTTTCAAGAAACATGCCCTACAAATAGGACATCTAAGTTTTAATCTTTTCCAGAGGCTATAGAAAGAAGTTTTGGGTAATTACCAATTCAAGTTTAAGCCTGCAGTTAGTAATTGCTCTACAAAAAGGCCATTACTGCAGGCACCTGCATCCTTATTGAGGACTAATATTAGTCTTTTAATTTATGACCTTTTTTAAGACATCCAGATGTGCCATGGTGCCCTAGCAGCTAAAAACAAATATAGGGCCATAAGGAGGATTATAGCAATAATGGGAGATTCCAGAATTTTCATTGTTTAAAGCAGTATATAAGGGAGTCAAAATTATTTGAGTGCCACAATCTCCAATGGTCTACATGAAAGCACCATCTATAGTAGCAGTGTGATCCAAGGTAAGAAATTTAATTTATATTTCTAGTTATAAGTTTTGCATGCACTATTTAGGGTCCCTCAGTATGAGGGACCACATCCTTTTGCATGTACCACCATGAGTGTGCCCTTTTCACTAGGGGCCCTCAATATGGTGTCCTATAGGCTTTTTTAGAGTCATGTGTCATTCTGGGGTGTGCCCAAACCATGTGTCACTATGTTTAGGTATTCTGAGCAACCCTAATGAATGTGAGAAGGGGTATATAATGGCCTATTGGCCCTTTTAGGGTCAGGTGCCATGCATGTTTGTATTATGACTGCTCATTTTAACTAAATTGGATGAGGGACTACATCCTTTTGCATGTACCACCATGAGTGTGCCCTTTTCATTAGGGGCCCTCAATATGGTGTCCTATAGGCTTTTTTAGGGACATGTGTCATTCTGGGGTGTGCAAAAACCATGTGTCACTCTATGTTTAGGTATACTGAGCAACCCTAATGCATGAGAGAAGAGGTATAATGGCCTATTGGCCTTTTTAGGGCCAGGTGCCATGCATGTTTTGTATTATGACTGCTCATTTCAACTAAATTGGACATATGGTTGATAATTACAGATGGATGATCATATGGATCCTGATTTAAACAAGGATAATACTATAGATGTAAACCTAGCAGATATAGACCATGGATGGACTCCTTCCCAGATTAATGTGCTGATGGATAAATGCATGTTGCCCTTTGATGAACTAAACTCAGAAAATGAAGTAATACCACCAATACATGCAACAGATCATGGTTGGAGGCCTGAGGAGGTTGCATTACTTTTCAATAGCAATGCTCGGGAAGCCGAAGAGCATCACAACCACCAGTCAATAGCTGTATGTTGGACTATAGGCCTTTTTAATGTCAAGTGAATTGCATGTTTGGTATTATAACGGCTCATTTAACTAAATTAGACATATAACTACTAATTATAGATAATTGATCATATGGAACCTGATTTAAACGTGGATAATACTATAGATGTAAACCTAGCAGATAGACCATGGATGGACTCCTTCCCAGATTAATGTGCTGCTGGATGAATGCATGTCGCCCTTTAATGAACTCAACTCGGAAAATGAAGTAATACCACCAAGACATGCAACAGATCATAGTTGGAGGCCTGAGGAGGTTGCATTACTTTTAGATAGCAATGCGAGGGAAGCCGTAGAGCATCACAACCACCAGTCAATAGCCGTATCTGGTGTAGAAGAATCTTTAGCCTTGACCGAACAAGATGCGGATGTTGTCGACTGTGTATGTGATCTCTGTAGAGGGATTGACGACTTGGCAGCATTTGTTGAAGCGGGACTTCTTGATACCAACACGGATCCCAGCTTAGCAGGGTTTTTTACCGAAATTGTTGGTACCCCGTTATTCGATGATGGAAACCCTGCTGACAACCATGCTAATGTAAAACATCCCTATTTCAATATATTTTAAGCTATTAGGGTAGCATAGTTACTTAGGTTTTTATTGCACTGTTTATTTAGGATATTGTACAAACTGGTGGTCAATTAAGTGTACCAGATGCACCACCATTTACTCCTGACCCTGAACTGCTTACAAACCAAGATGATATTGAGCAACCATTTGTACCACTACCTGTTCCATCCACAACCAGTGATGACAAAGAGCATTCAATTTCACCCCCATTTATACCACCCTCACGTCATGATGATGTTGAAGAGTCTTTAGTTTTACCTAAACCAGGACCGTCCAATGCCCCTGACCACTCAACACCACGTCAACGCATTCCTCTTTTTATACCGAAGAAGCACTTCACATTAAAACCAGGTCCTATTGTATGGTGCCCAAAGTTTACAACTGTTGCTCGAGGGTATCGGATTGCATTTATCGCTCTGAATACCTTACGAGTGGAGACATACTATGACGATATAACAACGATCTTTGATGCTGCTGTTGAGCAGGTTTCAGTCAATGTGAAGCCCTATGACATTGTTCGTTTCCATTTGGAAAGTTCTGCATGGAAATGGGACATCAACTTTCCATTCATGAAACTGAGTGAAATCACCGGAAAAAGGATTCTCGGAGAGTTTATGAAAGTGGATCAAAGCAACGGAAATACTGGCTTGGGAGCTGAAGGTGTTGTTCTGAACATTATTCATACGATGATGCCTGAACCAGGATAATGAAGTTTCATATCATAAGTTCGTTTATGAAGATTCATAAACGAATCTTCATTGAATTAGACAATTGGCTCGCTGAAAAAAACTGCAATTACAACTATCAACAATGATGATCATCTTTGCATGGCTCAAGCCATTGTTGTAGCAATCGCTCACTACAAATGCCAGTCCCCTGAGGCAACAAATGAAGACAAGACACATTTGAAGCAAGTCCGAGATTCCCGTAGACAGTTTCAACTAGTACATGCAGCGCAGCTGTGTACTCAGGCCAATGTCAACATGAACAACCCATGTGGGCTACAAGAAGCTCAGCAGTTTCAAGACTTTCTGAAACCTCTTGGGTACTGCATATACATTTACAGTGCAGATGCGAATTTTACAGCTATGTTTGTGGGCCCTGAAACCTGCACGAAAAAGATCTTGCAGCTTCATCATGATAAGCATTATGTCGTTATTACAAGCATGGCTGCATTTAACAATACGACTTATTTCTGTTGGACATGTCTTAAAGGTAATTAGGTTAAAGTTGTACTTAATTATTTATTATATTTGTTAATATATATATATATATATATATATATATATATATATTTAATATTTATTCTTT
>JAQGCC010003830.1:0-14403 GCA_034698905.1 Xestoiulus laeticollis
ATATTTATGCTAGGTCCTCGTACATTCCATTTGTTCCTATCAGTTTCCAAAATTAAATTAAAAAATAATTTAGAAAAGAAGCCTTATTCTGGTATGCAACCCTCTCAAATGAATCTAACGTGGTCCAGCCAGCTCATTCAGAACCTAAGCAATAAGCTTACAAGCGAACAACAGTTTTGGACAGATATGTGCCACTTCGCATCGAAATGCACGCAGAAAATCAATAAATTAGCAACACTCGTACGAATGTGCACAAAATCAGAGCCCACCAAATACCCACCATTGCATCGGCGTGAAGTCCGGTCCAAAAACCGCTGCTGGGTGGTGATACTGTCCCGGCGCTGGAATTGGGTACATGGAAGGCCTCGGCATCCCTACGGACAAGAGAAATATTAAAAAAAAAAATGCATATTAAAATCAGCACAGAATTGAGAGGAAGGCAGGGAGTTTTGCTAATCTCATTTCGGTTTTAAACGTATATTTATTGAATTTATGTAAATGGTTTAAAAGTGCTCAGCCAAAGTGCAATAGGAAAGCCGAACTGCAAGGGACGTGATATGCCTGCACTAAAATGTATGCAAATTTTCTGTTCTAACAGTAATGGAAAAATTGCGACTCGGGTCCCACGAGGGAAGCACGCGTGATCTCCTAAAATGCAAAATAAATGGAAATGACATTGATTAGCTGCAAATGCACCTGTAGAGAGATACATATTAGAAAATATAGGGAGCATCAGCAAAATTATAATGACTAATGAATGCCTTATTACGCATACTTATTGAAATTGCCAGCCAAAGATGCCCCATGCTAAACGAGCTGCTTTCTTCCCACTGACTATGCTAATTGCATAATTTATTTCCCAAATGCTCATTGCTATGCGCCCCTAGAGTATTTTAATCAAAACAACATAAAAATGCACGAGTACATGCAGCTTTCAGCTTCTGGCCCATTCTTGCCAATGGAAAACATGACTTCAAAATTTTCTTAGTTAGGTACTGGGTTTCTAGCAATAGGTTTCTTGGGGCCCTTGAGCTTCCCAGTTTCGTGAGAGGCTTTTAATTGACATCACGCGAGCATTTTTCTTCAAAGCTAACACAATATTTTATTTGTTCAAGACTACAAGATGCGTCATTGAATAAAAAATAAGTAGTGGATTTAGGTTCCCTTTCATAGCTCTGCCCAAACATTTCCAAAACAGACTTTTCTAAGCCTATGGCGGGTCTGTATAATAATTATGTCCACCAATAATTCATGTTGTTAATGTAGGCTTATGTCAACATTGTCAATGATATATACGAGGAAACTATAATGTGGGCAAGCCAAGCTGTAATTTTCTGGAGAAAAACACAAGAGGGGCTAGAAAGAAGCTCTTACAATTCCAAGAAACCAATCCCCCATGGGAGGAAATTTATTCAAAACCTAGGCGATAAAGCAGGCTTTCCATGCTCTAGAGAGCTTAAAGAAAGTTAATACAATACATAAAACCGTTTAAAAGAGTATAATTTTGGAAACGCATTTTATGAGATTGAAAAGTGGAGCTACATGTAGTTCTAAATATTATAAATGAATATTTAATCATCCAGCATCAACTTTTAGTTAAAAGAGTGGTGTTAGCTTAAGACGCGTATCAAATTGGCACCACTGTCTCCCGAACATGTTTGAACAAGTTTGGAAACACGTTCAAACATGATCAGGAGACAGTGGTGCCAATTTGATACATGTACACGTCTAATTAACACCACTTTTAATTGCATAATTTCGTGAAATTTGTTGAGCACTACATGTACATGTATGTGAAGAATAATCTTGGATAATTACGAATTAAAATGAAGACAAACCCCTAAGATTTCTCCAAAACAAGTTTAAAAAATAAAATAAAAATTCTCATCAGGACATTACCCTCCAATTCTGCAAAACTTATACAGACAGTGGTCATATTTATATTAAAAAAAATCGGTTTCAGGACATTTGCTCACACGGACTTTTCCTCACATCCACGTTTTTACACCAAACTTTTCCAACCAAAACTTGGGTACCATAGTCCCACACCAATTTTCTATAATTAACCCAAAATTCACCTGTCAATGATGACTTTTCGTAATCTAGCCTAACCTTTCCTTACTTTAGGTTACGTTAGGTAATAGCTTAGTTCAGGGGCAGGCCGATAGTAGGCCATGTGCGCAAATGTCCACCGTACGCAATTATCCGGTTACCAAACCATAAACAAAATATAAAATTTAAATTTCAAATACGATAAGTTTGGACATGCAAAAGCCCATTGCACACGCAAACGGCATTAGTCTCATAAGTCTTAAAAGCACTCACCCCATTGGTCGCCATTGAAACCTTGAAAAAGCAACCCATTCTAAATGCGTCGTCACGGCGTTATATTTGGTGCAACCACAATCGAGATGAGAAATTGATAAATTAGGGAACAAACGAGATGCAATTCATTCGATTCCTAATCTGCCAGAACACAGTCCTCATCAGCGAGTATAAAAACAACGGCGTTTAGAAAAGCATGCAGCACCGCGCCACGAAGCCATTTTTAAAATCGACTACGATGGAGGCCAACAGAAAATCACCATAACAATACACGGATTCCCTGTTCACGGGGACGTGCTGGCCTCTAGCTGCAGAAGCAGAAGCTATATCAAAACAGGGGTTTTCAACATCTGGTGGGATCTTGGCATACAATGTATGTGGCCTAAACATCCCCTACTAATGGCCATGGGTTTAAACAAGCGACAATGCAATGGGCCCATTGATGCAATGACTTGGCTACGGACAATTTGTTTCAGAAAAGTGCTGAGGCGCATGGAGGTTAACGAATATTCTTGTCATTAAATAATTGTACATGTATACTTGAAAAAAGTTCATTAATGTTAAATAATGAAGTGATAAAATGGGGAATTTCCCATGTATGTATAGGAATGGATGAGGGTGTAATCACTTGACTTTTGTCAATGGCTATATGAATTAAAGCAAGTGTTGAATTTACTTTTCATTGAAAATTACATATTTTCTACAAATATTCTAGACTTATTATGCATCTTGGCTATATGGTCAATTTGTTTCATAAAAGTGATGATGCCCTTGACTGGATGCATTATAAAGTTAACCAGCAATATTCGTGACATTAAATACTTGTACTTGATGATAAAAAGTTCCTTTTTTTGTTTATGTAAAATCTATTTATGTTTTCTATTAATGTAAAATAAGTGTTAAACCGAGTAAAACGGGGAATTTCCCTCGAATGCCCTATGTATAGGGCTGTCTGAGTACGCCATCACTTGACACGTTCTGTAATAACTGCATTGTATAATGACTATATGAAAACAGGTTATTTGTTGAATTTCATTGACTTTAACTAATTAAATTACTTTTTCCTATATATTCCATATTTTCATGAGGTACCCAGAATAAGAGAAAGAAATTAAAAAAAAATTAGAGTCCTGTCAGTCCATTGATTGATTCCACAAAAAAGTTGTCCACTTTATATCAACTGAATATATAAGAATTAGAATCCATTTCTGTATTTATATATCCATGTTAGATAATTCATGAATTTGGACAATTTGCAGGGAACATGAAGACGTTCGGCTAATCTTATTTAAACAATTAGAGCAGGAGTCTAATGGATTTATACGCTATATACGGTATGGTTACTTTTCACTATATAGCGTACTATTTAATGGAAAAGCAGAAGTATTAGGAGAAAAAGGACACTAGATACCACTTTTAATTACGAAGAAGATCGGGTAATCATTAATCTCGTTACATGGATGGTGCCCGCACCATTTCATATATGAGCTAAGTACTTGAGCGATTTTGAACAGCCGAATTGAATGCCGCCATTAGACCATATCCCCTTCCTATAAGCCAAGATCTGAAGTACATGGTACTCCATATTATATAGCTGGCACTTCTCCGAGCCTCTTCATGTTCTAGCATCCCCAATTGTGCATTTTGAGATTTCAAAAGCTCCAAAACTACGCTGGTATATATAACAATAAAAGGTTACTACCAATACAATCGATTCTGTTTGTATATGATGGATACGTTAGTATAAAAAGGATAGAAGGGCATGGTAAAAGGCAGGATTATAGAATCATAATTTCAAACCGCAATACACCCATGTGCATATGGATTCATATAATAATTTACATATAAACTTCATTTTAAGGTGAAGACTTGGCATCAATTCCATGCGCCTGTTTGAAGCAATTAATTCGGAACTCAATGGTCAAGTGTATTATGTAGAGAGGTTAGACCCATCCTGGGGACTAAAAAAGTGTTCAATGTACAAAGTAGACAGGTGTTCATTATATCGAGCTCTGTCCTAATGTTATTTCTATGGAAGCTGTTCGGGTCCAGCCAAAAGTGTTCAAGTTAGGGAGGTGTTCACTTTATAAAGGTGTTCAATCTGACAGGTTTCACTGTATAATACAAGTATTATTTTCCTTGTCATATCTGAATTAAAACTCATAATTAATTAAATTAAGGTGTTAATTACGAAGATAACAAATATTAGTTTAACTAAATAAATCCACGAGTTGACAAAAAATCTTTTTTGGTTAAAAAAAAAAACGAGCGAAAACATGTCCATTTATATTTTCGACAAATGAGCAAAAATGGGAATTTCCCATTTCTGTAAATGTTGGACTAGCTGACTATACAGTCGCTTGACTTTCCTAATAACTTATAATTGGCTATGTGAAAACAAATGTATTAAATTTCCTTGACTTTACCAAAAATAAATCCCTTTTCCCTTAATTTAAATCTTTCCAGGACTAGGCCAGATTTGCCAGGTCTGTGGTTACCCTATTTTAGCTATTCGGGGCATTCATTTTGGATCTCGTGATGCATCTCTATAATGCACACTATAATGAATACTCGAGTTTTAAGTTCCTGTATAAAAGAGACGTTTAAAAAGTCATTCATTTCCTGTAATTGGAAAAGGTTTAACTTCCAGGCTGGTAGATAGAAAAGAGAAACCCCTTGGTGGTCGTCTATTTCAAGAGTCCCGAATCCGTGTGGATCCAAGTGGAAAAAGGTGCTATTGCCAAAAAGTGTATTTCAAATTGATTTTCAGCTGTATATTGCATGACTTGTTTCCTAGATAAACACAATGGATTAATTGGCGAAGATGTTCTCCAATCGCACAAACCGATTTCCCCAACTAAAGGATTAAAATGTTTTACTCATCCGAAGTTTCTCATGAGAGAAAACACAAAAGATGCATCACAAATAAAAATCACAAAAAAAGCAGAAAAGGGAATCTCATCAGTGCATGGTGGGAAAAATACATGGACAAGAAGAATGTTCTGCTAAGCTTTCAAAAGGTTCACCCATTCAACAACCATTTGAACCCAGCAAAAGGACCATCCATAAAATCATAGTTCTACACTATAATTCTTGACTAAAAAAACAAAGGGCCTCTCACCTGTTTTCGGGTCAATGTGGACGGGAGGAATCCCCATGTGGGCTGGGGGTGGTTGGGCGAAATGTTCGCCATTGTACATCATAAAGGGCAGCGGAGAAGCCGGGTGAGGTGGCGCCACCATTCCCACCTTGTTGGGCTGCAAAGTACAAAAATAAAAAGTTAGCAAAATTTCAATATGTCAAATTTATTAAAACCAATATTAGACAAAAATGATTAAATTATCGAAGGACTTTAGCAATTTTTCATCGATTCATACATACATGATATTAATATCAATAGATTACCCGCCATTTTTATTCTGGCAATTTGAAACATGACTCCTACAAAAACATGACGTAAAACACTAGCCTAGGTCACGAATTATATTTTGTCTTCGACGAAATATAAGTTAACAAATAATGCTTCAAATGTATATATTCATAAACAAAATGCCCCAATCATATCGCAATGGCGGTTCATTTGCCTCACGTGTTCAGTGGTCATGGCGCTTCATATAAAGGACGCCAGTTAATCATGGCATGGATATGCATACTGTAATTTAAAGTATATATTTTTGCGTTATAATATTAATTGGGGTATGATCTACCCTATGGAGATAATTTAAATTGATATTTACAATAAAAAGAAACTAAAATTTATATTCGGTGCATTTTTGTCATGTTGCAATTTAAAAAAAATGTGTATGTAATGTGCATCAATAACCGGGTGTAATCAGGTAAAAAATGAGATAACCAAGCCGTTTAATCGCCTATAATAGTATAACGTGAGATTTGGTGCAACCTAGCGTAAGGTGCGACTAACTGGGCCATCTTATAATTCTATAGATATGAACTCGCACAATAAATAAGGCCTAATATAGGAAATTATCCCATCGTGCTTAAATTGGAGAATAATCCCGTATTTCCCATTCAATGGTTTTCAATTGATAATTTTTCAATAAACGCCCATGAAAAATGCATTTGCAACGTCAAGCCAAGCATTTGGCCGTAACACGGAAAGAAGATCCGAGGGGCAAAGGCAACATACCCAACCGCAATGTAAACTACAACACGCTCCATCATCTGCAATTTTTCCAACTACATGTGTACATGTATATACAGTAACATTTTTCCCGCGCAATATATAGGCTTTCATCCTCTTCTTATTGCATTATGATTGGGGCTGACATAAGTGAAACAGACACCCAAATAGTTTGCGCAAAGTTAACATGTCGTACAAGTTAAAAGGCTAAAGCCCAATTAAGGTGAATGCACTTCGGAGCGCCGAGGCACTCATGACAGAAATTAGGTATAGAGAAGGTCTCATAGGGACATTTAAAGAATGATGCTAATTTGTTGGGAAGGGACACTAAAGAAGACGTATACAGAGGGCCATCTATATATACATATACGGTAACATTGTTATAATCTAAAAAAATTACATTTTTAAAGTTTGACCCCACATGATTATTTTTTGATTGGTATATACCAATCCTGCACCATGAACTACAGGACGTCTTTGTCATATTTGTTTACACACAACGTTCCATAACGTTATGATTAATGGAACAAACAAAAGACTACTGCACGTGCGTCCTTCAGTCTGAAAATGAATCTCGTCATCATTCCTGGCGTGTCATCATTCCTGGACTTAAAACAGGTTTGATTCGTCGCTCCTAACACGATGTGAATGGCCCCTCACACACGATTATTATTTGATTGAACAGTTAGTCTGACACGAAGATTAAAATTCCGGTTCTTCAGAAATTTTTTTCTATGACTTGCAAAAGTTTGCCAACACGTGGATAAAATTATATTGTGAACATGTACATGTAGCTTGTAAGGCAGGCTTAGATTCCTACTTATTAAATATAAAGCATAGTGGATTAAAAATAAACATTTTTTTCCTTTTATGATATTATGCCCAAATTCAACTTGTTACCAAGAAGAACAAGTCGCCATTTATCTTAGAATACCAAAGTAACCTTTATACATAAATTTCTTCTTACATAATGTAAGTTTGACGGGTTTTATATTGAAAGTCGTGCATGTCAAATGTTTGGTCAACCATTAATTCATAACACAAGTTTTTGAAAGGGAAAACTAACGTGAACGAATTAAATAAAATTTATAGTGACTTCAAAAATGAAAAATTTCAACTGTTAAATATATTATGGGAAAACTCCTTTTTTATATAACTATAGTTAAGAGTATGCAACATAAATAATTGATTCCCTTTGCAATACTAATCTCCAATCTATAAATTCAACTGATGATGATGATGAATGTTTTATTTTATTGATAATATATATCCTGCACGATGCAAAATTTCACTTAAGACATCTCAACTTTTTTAAAATTCCAAACTCAATTCTGCATGCATGTCGTCTGGGTGAACCAGTACAGGAGGAAAGGTTGCATTTCAGGTTATAAACATATCTCAAGTAATGCGTTATTTCCTGAAATGTTTGTTGGGCAAAACGTTTCCAAGAAATGATAAAAAAACACGAACGGATATGTCTAAGCAACAAAAATCTTCCCACACGCCTTTAGCACAACCTATAGATGGTGTCATTACAGTAACCATTACAGGCTTATTCCACAACGTTATAAAACGTTAAAAAAATGTCACGAAATAACGACAGAGTCCTATCTAATCTCTTATCAGAATCTAGATACGAGCATATTACTGCAATAACAGCAACAGGTTTTGGGTCTGAAAACAAGGCCTTAACGATTTTCGCCTTTTCAACGGAAGGCAAGTGTCAACCTCACTGTCAAGGGGGTCATCATGAACATGATTATGACAATGACATTATTGTACATTACAAGGGGTTGGTAAATTTTTTTTGCATTCTGGAAGGGGCAGTTTGGAAATATTCAGGGTTTTGAAAGATATATAATTCAAATTCTATTTTGTCTTAGATTAAATAAAATATACTGAACATGTAGGCCTTACTTATGTCATCATACATGTATATTGTACATATTATATCTACATGTATAAAGAAGAAAAGTATGTGTATATGTGGTTGGGTTTGTTCAGCAAAAACTGTTGATCCACTCACTTGATTACTCCCAAATTTTCCACGAGTGCTATTCAGCAACCCAGAAAAAACACAGGGGGATTCGCGATTCCAAAAACATTAACCCTTCCCCATACTAGTTGATTTTATATTCACTTTCACTCCCAATATAACTCCCATTTTTACTTCCAATATGGCCGCCTACTTGGCTGAACCGTGTACGTTTCGTAAAAATGTAATATTACCCCTCCCCCATAATATGATATATTCCGTGTATATATACATCATATAAGCCGGTATAATTTACCCATCATGCACCACTTTGAATTGTTTAGTCATTGTCATCAAATCACATCATAGACACACTGCATCATGTCACATAGTATGTACAATTCCATTAGAAGCAATAGACTTGATGACAGTGACTAAATTTGGATGGTGTGAGCTTAGCCTTAAGGTTTTACAGGTAGCAAAAATTAGCATAACAACGACTTGTCATCCAACCTTGAAAGAGTTAACCCCTTGACAGATCTGCTATCCCCTATCGTTGTCTCAATGAACGCTATAAATTAGCATAATATATACTATTTCGATATGTTATCACATATCCTATTAATTAGCGGGCAAACAAAAGACTCCTCTAGTTTATTTTCGAATGCAATGTGATAATAGTTTGATCAAACGTTCCATTCAGTAATGCAAAGGTCAAACGATTCGAATAAGGCCTATTCGGAGGCGTACATTGCCCCTTAGTGGAGGGACTATTTTTAGGTGGATGCAGGATACATGGAGGGCAGGCAATAGTAATGACATCACCCTGATGTCATCACCAGGCTGAGGGGAGCATTGACCACGTTTGGAACTTGATCTAAACGACCCGAAGTAACAGCGCCATTAGGACGTCACCAACCTATTTTTACACGTCATGATGGGTATACGTGGGTATAATGTTCTAATATCCGCATTGGAGTTACCCAAATAAATTATGTCACATACATTGTATATACAAAACAGTAACAGGTCGAAATTATTTCAAATTTATACAACTGGTAATCTACATTTGAAGTAAATAGTGACACAAATTTGGCGGGAAATAGTATTGATAAAGAACACGTTCTAAAATGTTCTAAAAACGTGAACAATGTGTTTTAAATATTAAAAATAACAAACAATGGCGCTATAATATGCTGAGAAAACAATGCATGTATTAATTAAGTGTATTTAAATTTAATCGTCGAATAGAAAACGAATTAACGTGTATTATAACGACATTCAAGAATTTTTAGCCGCAAGACTTCTATCAAAGAAAGAGTTAAAATAGGCTTATTTATAGGCTTATCGTAGCGTGATGCAAACATAAGGCTTTATCCATTGAAGGTGCTATACAAGAATTCAATAAATCATGGACCGATCTATATATTCGGGCAAAGATGCAGTTTAAATAAAGCTTGACAATATGACAAGTTTAACTGAATCTCCTGCATGAAGTACGTGTAAAACAGTATACATTTATAAGCCAACAAATTTACTGATTATCATGTATATATGCATGCAAATACATATACATGTACATATGCATGCATATATCATTCATACTTTACGGTTTACAGAACTTGCCTAAAAGCAACTCTTGGGACCTGTGAAAAATTTGCTTTCAGACAGGATATGATTTAAGACAGGCTTATCTGAATGCAGACATGCGTCCAAAATTGGCAACGGCACATATTATGCTTTTAGAGGGGTTATTCTTTTACCCAAACACCTTATACCGTACTTGGCTTAAAGGTTGTAAGCCACTTCGTGACAGCAGATACACTCACTGTATTATTTTCTACAGAAATTGATCACTCTGCACTTTTAAAACTTTTCACATTTTTGAGTTAAATTTATTTTGTGAATATGCCCTTCATATAAAACTTCACGCCTTAGGGCATATATAGGAAAAATGTAACAACAGACTTTTAAGAGTGTTTTGGGTTATGGCCCCTATATACATTGGGTTAAAAGCTTCTGAGTGCACGCGATTAAGGGTGCATGCAGTACGTCCCAGAGTCTATATTTTGTGAATATGCCCTTCTATATAAAACTTCTAGATTGAAATTTCAATAACTGCATGGTTGAAATTTCAATAACTGCATGGTTGAATTTCAAGGTCGGCATAGGGCCTATAGGATAAAGGTCCAAACCTGTAATATATACAGTCTCTCGCCATAATTTGAAATAACCCCCATAATCAGGTATAGATTACAAACATATAAAAGAAAAAAAAGAAAACAAAACCTTATTTCCCCACAACAAAGACGAAGCCAATGGCCATCCGGATGCATTTCCGAGAACCCACAGTTTCTAGGGTTCCAACCCGATGGGCCGTAGCAATTACGTCGGGCCCTAGACAAAATGGCATCCGTCAGTTGCGTCATCCTGTGTATTCGGAATAACAAATATACGGCGTGACGGAGTATCAGTATAAAGTTGAGGTACCAAAAATTGAGTTATACGTCGCGATGGGCATAATCGACGGGATCGGATCCCTCGGGTTCGGACCCTGAAGAGGCGGCAGCAAAATCTATTGGTGATCAAGGTTGCATGACTGACAGCATGCGGGGTTCAGATCCCGCCTATCAAATTTGCTTTTCTAATGCCTCTCTTCAACTGGAAAGGCAACTGTCAATACAAAGGAGGGAGCGGAATATAGGGGGGCACCAACGGTACCCCCCTTTTTTTATTTTTTAAAAAGCCCTAAGGGGCAAAGCTTCATCGGAGCAACTTTCACGTCCTCTGTTCTTGCTGTTCCCCGAGCTCAATTTCCATTCTTCAGGCCTATTCACTCCCATTCATTTTTACACCCATCAGTTGAGTGCCGGCCATTCAGCCATGAGGAGATTAGTGGCTCCCCTGCACTCGACCAGGGCCACCAAAAAAAAAAAAAAAAAAAAGCCCCTAAACGACGAAACATTTCAATTGGAGAAGGGGCGCTGTTCCAACGTATACATATACAAACATGCAACACTTATCAATGTGGTCGCGTTTCTGTTTGAATTTTTAATGGGCGAACACGGGGGCTCGACATGGGTAGGAATTTTACTCCAGTTACATGGTGTCTCGAATGAGATTTTTCGGTGGAAATATTCAAATGACCACAAATGTCAAAACAAACAACATGTGCTTATGTAACCTATAAATGTCATGGAATACATGTATACGTAGGACAATTACTGGTAAATATGGTAGCGTCTGTGTTAGACTGGTAAACGTCAACTTTAGCCGGCTGTGCTATTTTCTAGCCTCAAATGCAGGCCTCGACACGAGTAATGAAAATGAAAAAAAAAAAATGAAACCCATGCATGTAAACCAAAGGTTAGGTTAGGTTAGGTTAGAAAACATCATTAGCCGGCTAAAGTAGACTTCTACAGTTTGACTTCATGGAAGCAAATTGGCCAAACATAGCTGATGTATAAAATTTTCTGCTGTATCTCAGAAATTTCTGATAGCATGTTTGATTAAATAAAATGTAGCAAACTGGCCTACAACTATAAACTTCATTTCAGTTATAAAAAGGGGGAAATTTGGTCGATGTGTATATATTTTCAGAAATTTATGAAATTTAGTGAGTAATTTATGGTAAATATGGTAGCATCTGATTGTCTATAAGGCAACAATCTGGTAATACAAAAACATATCATGATATATACTTAATTCAGTGATAAAATGGAGGAATTATAGAAAGATATGGCATATAAAATGTTTTGCTGAAATTTTGAGAGAAATTCCTGATAAATATAACAGTATATTATATATATCCTATAAGTATATACCAAACTGATATAATGTACATGTATATTTATACATGTATAACCAAACCTCATTCCTGACATAAAAAGGGGGAATTTCGGTTTTCTTTGATAGTGAAAATTAAATATTATAATGTACAATTGTATAGGCCCTATATATTTATTGAAGACCTACAAAATAAAAAGGGCAATATAAAAGAACCTTTTACTTATAGACTCGCTAATGTCCGAAAAATAGTATTTTTTATAACAACATGTAGACATTTCCCAACTTTCCAGACATGTATATGTAAACAAACATTTATCCAATTGCATTTGTAGGCTACATATACATGTAAATGTATAATGTAAAAAAAATGGTGCGATGTTTACGATACATCTAGTATAAAATGGATGCTTAGAATTTGAAAAAGAACAATAAATTACCACAAAAAAAAAAAAAAACATCATTTCTAGCAGACATAAGACAGTTTTTATCAAACTATAGAATTGTCTCGAGCTAAACCGAATCATCCTCATTTTCAATAAAAAAACGATATCAAATTTCAAAGGTCATCGATTTCAATAAACGCTGATTTTCCAATATAAAAAGATTGGCGTATAAAAACCCAACATAAAAATGGGGGCAAAAGTTTATCCGCGCTTTAAACGAATTAGTGTGAATTGATTATGATTAAAACAGTATGAAATGTGCTTGTCACCGTCCAAACCAAAAAAAAAAATGATAAAAACTATCGTAAAAACTTACGACAAGATGTAAATAAACTAGTTTAGGATTTGTTAGAGTATACTAAACGTGATATTATAGCAAGGATTACCGGACATTTCAGTACAGCTCCATCATATCAAATGAACAAAAAAATGGCACGTTTTTGTAGTACAACCAGTGATGCATAATGAATTAAACCACTTTTCTGTCAACAGGACAAGGTATGGAAATATTAAAACCATGCAATGAAAGTGGATATCAAACTGGGTATTATATGTCAGATTTCAGATAATTTGTATTGCAAAACATTAAAGTTTACCATTAGCATGCTCCTATAAGTTCATTATAAGGGCTTAAACTTTCGGAAGAAATTCCTTTTACATTCGGGTCATAATTTTTGCATGGTAATAAATAGCGATATATACATGAAAATGTAAACTGGTTTCCTAGAACCATAATTTAATATGTGTATTAAAATGCCACGATAAATCATGGCCTAAATGTTTTCAATTTTCATTTGAATATCTGGCTAGCACGCATATGGGAAAGACCGATTTATGGCGTTGATGGCAAAATTAACACCAACATTAATTGTCTAGTTAAGAGAATAAATTTGAACACCTAGATTATAAAACGCGAAATTACACGATTAAACAAATTCCTAGAATGGAAAATATTCCCAGAATAAAACCCAATAAAATTGATTAAAAATGCATGGTTTATCCAAACGTGTTAGTTATGCACAGATGTTTTTCATAAATACACAGACATTTGAACGTTTCTCGTGAAAACCTGCTTTATATGGACTTTTTTGGGCCTATCTAATTCAGCTAAAACGCGTTTCCATTGGTCGAATTTTTAAATGTACGATTGATTAAAAGGAGCAAAAAATTATCGTGTTTGCTCAAATTCGATTTCTCTCCAGGAAACTATAAATAAAAAACAATTTCTATTCTGTCTTAGACGAAATAAAAATAATATAAAAACAGATATAGCAGGGAAGGCATCCTGAACGGCATTTCAATGAAGCGCCGTTATGATATGACCACTGAACACGTGATGTATATATGAAGCGCCGTTAGGAAATGACGTCAACAGCACATGAAATTACGCTAGCCAGCATGAATTACATTGTACATTAATTATACAATTACCGTAAACCCCGGGTCGTTCACGAGCGTAATTGCTAATGAAGCCAGGATTCATTAATGCCCTGGTGTTAGGGGAATTCCCTATAGGTGCTCGCGCCTCACATTTCCCGATGGCTTCGCGCAGGTATTTCATGAAGGGGATTCCCCTTATAATGAAAATATCAGGCAAATAAAATACCAGTGCCGTATATATGCTTGTTAATGCATGGTAAGTTTGTGTCATCGCTGCAGAAAGGTCGAACCGATGGTATTTTCCATGGCATGTATAGAGTTTCTATAACAGCTTTCAAAACGTATATTTA
>JAQGCC010003831.1:0-14400 GCA_034698905.1 Xestoiulus laeticollis
AAACTACTTTGTATAAAAGTTTCGGTTTATTTGGAGCTACACAGACTACGTGAATGTCTACGTAAGAATTCTCCATTAGAAAGGGTATGGTTGAAAGCCCCCTTAAGGAAAATTATCACAATAAATGTTCTAAAATACCTCTATTTTTCAGAATTTTAATGATATTTCAAGTTACCAAATGAAAGTTTAATCCAAAAAGGTACTTTGCATGTCGAAGTTCCTTTAAAGGTTTAAAGCACATTTAAAGGTTTTAAGCACCTTTACATGCACTTTCAATTAAAGCACATTCTGTCAAATAGGTGTTCGTGAGCTCGTTTTTTGGTGCCAAAGTAAAGGTGCTCAGAAACACTAGTACATAAAGGGGCTACATGATGCGAAATTGGTGCTATATTTTTTGACAGTTTATAACAACTTTTTTTTTCTTGCAAGGGGTTAATTTCAATTTTTGTGTTAACATGGTCGTTGTTTTCAATTTTGGTACAAAAGTAGGCGGTAGTCTAAAATAGTTTGGAGAACTATGTCCTAAAAACATGATGCATTTTTCGGAAAAGGAACCAATGGGTTCTATGACGATTAATCTGGACATTTTCTATATCATGAGAAATTCTCTTAACATAAGTTCCTAGAAGTTGGCATTTGTTTTAATCTTTTTTTGGTCATTTCTCTAACTTTCTCTCTAGATAAGCTCGGGGATAGAAATCGATAGATAATGCCATCGTCCGTTAGAAGCAGTTGTTTTTGCCAGTGATAACCCTTTACACGCTCGGAAAGACTTCACTAATTGAACTCATTTTCCGTTTATCGATTAGCAAGACGAATTCCATTCGATTTACTTTATACCGAAATTAGCCAATAGCCAGCTCCGTTTACGGCTATTCTTGTTGCAATTGCCAATGCTGCTGGAGTTGGATGGACTGCAGCACAAACCGAAATGGTCGAGGAGGAAAAAAAACCCTAAGAAGTAGATTCCGAAAGATTAACTAGAGAGTGGAACTTGGTTTACATTTATCAGTTTTATCTGTTCGTATGCGAGCTATATAGGCCCACACGACTGCACGCAGAAATTGGTTCAATCAAATGCAATTTACTGGACGATGCCTTGCCTGCATGTTTTTCCTCAGAATCTTCTTTTTATGAGTCCTCAAAACTTGTAATGAGTCAGGTGACTTTTGTGAGCACTAGTTTCCGCAGCAAAAATATCGAACTCCACACGAATAGCCAGGTCAGTTTGAAGTTTCAAAGATATGGCCGGTTATGAACTCGTATTTTGTAAATCGCTAGTCATTGAATGTGAGCAACCATAAATTCAACGTCATATTTTTGAAATTTATGACGAGTTATCTCCCTCCTATTTCCTGCCGTGCTTTCGCCAGAACCAGATTTCTGGATTTACGACAGCCGATGGTATAAAGCTGTTTTAACGAAAATGGCGCAACTTTTACTACATGTTGACGAACGTTACTGCTGTATACCTTTTAAATAAAGTGATGCAAACGTCTGCTTCTGTCCCCTTAAACAATTTTAAAATGCGATGATATATGGTTTGGAATTTAACTTCATGGGTGTGCCAAAACTATGGGCCTACTGCAGCATGAGCTCACCATGGAAATGAAATTGAACATGTTATATAGGGTCTTTGGCATCTTTGCTATGTTCAACTTCACAAAATGTTGGGTTTAGTGCTGGTTTCTAAAATAATCAGAAAATCTAATATATCAAAATGCACCTGAATAAAATATTCAAAAAATTCGATTTTGAACTACTGATGCAAAATGGGGTAATGAAGTTGAGATTACTGCATAAATGCAATATGTTCAATATATCGAAGAAGCTCAAAACTTCAAAGGATATTCTTGGGCATCTTTGATATTAAAAGCTAGTTCAATATGTTTATGTTGAAGACGACTAATTACATTCTCAGAAGCCAGTTTCATGTTCTTGTTTATGCAGCATTCTCGATTGTTTAATTATTTTTGGTAGATGACAAATTGATCTAAGACAGAAAGAGAATTAAATTTTATTGATCTGCAAGACGAATTTTAGTTTTCAATACGAAGAATCTTTTTTTTTTTGCCCAATTGAATTTTCTTATTTCTACATCTACTCCATACTTGTATTTGCTTCAATCACTCCTCATGCGAACATACATGTATGTCATCGAAAAGGAAATCCATATTTTGCAGTTTCAAGACCCTGATGCACTGACCGAACTATAAGCTTATATTAAAAATTTCTCGTAATCTTATTTGTTTTCTCTTCCCTTTCGAATTGATTTCCATTTTGATATCCATGTGGCCAAGCTAAAGTAGATTATAAGATGGAATAATACATACACTTCAAACCTCTTTGAGACCTTGTCAAGGGCTAAGCAAGCAATCTGTCTTTCGATCGGACTATAGACGTATTTCTTGTACAATTGTAATTTATGCAAACTTTGATTAAATATTATCAACGTTTTTCCTATGGGTTTAAGCGGTTGTTGTGGGATTTTAATAACCGAAATGCGTTTCTTATACCAAGTGTCAAATTATTAAAGCCAATCTGACATTGACGTTCATAAAATTGACCAAATCTTTTCCACAAATAGAAATTCGAATTTTGAACGAAACATTGAAGTTTATGAATAAATTATCAAGTTATGATGTTGCTCGAATACTTTGACATTAGGTACGCTCAAGGTAAGCAAACTTAGTCACGCTATAAATACGTTTTTTCTAAGTTGACGGAGACCTGAGTGGGCTGACTTAATTAGCTTGTGATATTTCGTATTTTGACGCTACTGATTATGTTGTAATGGCGTTTCGATTAACTTAAATTCGCATGTAATAATGGTTAGATTTACATGTTGTGTTGTGTCGGCCAAACATGAAATTGGCTCCACCTTGTAATTTAGCAAAATTTGCATGGCTAAAATGTGATTAGTTTCGCATCGTGAGTAAATCTCCTTCTATTTAAAAGCTAATACACGTTCTAAAGTTCTAATGTTTTATAGGAACATAAGAGGGGTATTTTCTGAATAGTAACTGAATAATTTCTACGACAAAAATATATATGGACTCAGGTTAACAATAAAATATAAGGAAATATGCGAAAGAAGTACTTCGCTACTCTCTAATCTGTCTTTCTAAAAATGTTGCCACTTGTAAGTGCACTTTGAAATTGTGTTGCAAACGACATTATCTTTTGAATATAAGGAAACTAATGTGAAATTATGTTCGAGTTTATTTAGCTAATGTTAAAAAATTGCCACCCAGAACTCGTAAATTAAATTCTTAAATGCAGCATCCGGCTTTTTTCTACATTTCATAATTTTATATTCTACTCTATAGCAATGTGCGAAGATTTTTTTTTCTGGTCTTCGAAAGCTTTTTCTCATAATCCTTTTAGTCTTTTCCACATCATTTTAGAGAGCCTACTTAGACCAAGCTTATTCCATATATGCCATTTTATTCTCGAAATGCAAGACGTGGGCCTAGTTTATGGGAGATTTTCTTTTTGCTTATTTTTCAGCCATACAAATAATTTATTATGACAGTTGAAATGAATTTTCAATTCCTTTTGGGCTTGGGATAGAGATTAGGGCTGTCTATGAAGGCTAATGCAATATACTATCTTTCGCATGTCGTTTGATTGGCGTTTTCTTGTCGTTTTTCGTTCTCCAAACGCAATACCCACAAGAACGATGAAGATAAGCTTAGAAATAATCTTATTTACGATAGCAACTTTTGTAGCGATATGACAGGGATATTGTAATGACACGGTTACGTATAGTCTGACGAACGTTTTTTTCTTATGCTGCACAACGCTGTTTTCCCCATTGATATTACTGACAAACACTTTCGCATTAAGCTGCATATATTATCATGCTTTTTAAACTTGTCTAGGTTTTAATGTTTTATTGTGCGTCAATCATGCTTGCAAATTACAAAATTATTCGATGGCATTTTTTTATCCAGTTTTAATTTGTGCTAGAGGATTGCTGTGGTAGGGAATTGACGATACGATTTCCAAAGCCCTGCTTTTAAATGTGGCAGTGACACTTTTTCCTTTATTTGGTTTGCCATTTTTTATCGCATTTTTAAAAAAAATTATTGACAGAATGAAGCTACTCAAGTTTTTGAATATATTTTTAAGGAAAATTGTAATGCACTGCTCGTTATTATCTTTGTTAATTCAAGGGAACTTCAACTTTTTGAATCGATGTTCTAAAACGTATTAGCCAATATGTATTTACGAAAACTAAATTATGGAAATTTCATGGATAAATGATATTTTCTTTCTATAAAATATTTCTATTAAAGTTCTTTTATTTGATCGGAGTATACTCATTTAGTGAAAGGTGAACAGGCTTTAACTTTTGTTGACTTCATTTTATCATAGCCATTTTTTTCATTATTTTCTCGTGTGTCGTTGATAATTTTTCAAAGGTGTATGACGTTACACGGGTCTGGTACAGTTGGTCCAAAAAAACACTTAGTCCAATGGACATTTGGTCCAGTAGAACACTTAATTAGTCCAATGGGCTAATTGTCCCTTTGGACTAATCGCACATTGGACTAAGTGTTTTTTTGGACCAAACGTGCATTGTACTAAGTGTTATTTTCGACCAAATGTTCATTGGACTAAATGTTGTTTTGGACCAAATTTCCATTTGACTATAGGTGTTATTTTTGACCAAATCTCCTTTAAACTAAATGTTCTTTAGGATAAATGCCCATTGGATTAAATGTTCTATTGGACCAAATGTCCATTGGACTAATTAAGTGTTCTTTTGGGCCAATTGTCCGTGGCTCCAATAGACAATTGGTCCAAAAGTACACTTATTCCAATCGGACAATTCGTCCAAAAGTACACTTATTCCAATCGGACAATTCGTCCAAAAGTACACTTATTCCAATCGGACAATTCGTCCAAAATATAATAATAGGTTGTTTGTAATTCAAATTTTAGTTTAACATGAAGAAGTTAGTAAAATGTTAATACAGGTTTTTTTTTTATTTTTGGAGGGGGGGGGGGGGGAGATATGGTGCAAATTGGGCTTTCGAAGGATGCATATGCTTAAATAAGGGATAGGCCTTAAAATCCTTAAAACATAGTCAAATTCGTTCAGAAATTTCATGGACACCCTGATTCAACAACATTTACAATGAGGAATGGAATACTATAATGTAAAGGCCATTTTGTGACTTCCCACTTGTTTGTTGGTTCCGTTGACAACTTTACCTCGTTTAACGATAAATGATACTGCCACATCGTAGTTTAATTTGAAAGACAATTTTCCCTGTTCTCCAACGATGTCTATGTGCGATATGCAACGACAAAAGTATCCTTAAGGAACTACAAGCTTAATAATCGTCACCGGTAGAAGCAATGATGCAGAATTACCACTAGGTTCCATGACTAGGGAATCGGTATCCAACACCGGAAAACCCCTATAGGCTGTTTGTAATTGAAAGCGAAGGCTGGGCGGCTGGTGACATCTCATCAGTTCGTATCTTTTGTTTACCGATAGCCTATAGGTCTTGTCATCTGAATCTATACTATCTTTTTTTTTTCTCCTTTCTTCTTCGTATCAATTTGGTATCATCCTTGCCTTTTATTCGAAATGCGACATCTTTGCAGAGAATTTGTGTTGGGAGGTTAAAAGGGCACCAATTCTTCTGATCGACTTTTTTTTTATTTTCAATGAAAAACAGCACTTTTTTTCCCCTCATGGTCCTATTGTATTTGGCATTGTTAGACAATCAGCAAGAGCTCATAACAACGTTAACACTATGGCAAGATAGTTTCTCTAAAAGTCGTAGGGGGCCTTACTTCCCTCGCCCTTTTCTCTTCTTTAATTCTTACTATATTCTAGTTCCACCCCCCTTCCAATAGGACCGTAACATGCCTTGGGCGTCGTAAAATTACATTAATGAACGGTAAATGGCCATTCACTAATTGGTGATCTCTTAGTCGTTGCAAGGCGAATTTATATAGACATTTGAAGGAGCTAGCTACAATTGTATAAGAAAGCTAGATGAAACTTGAAAAGCATTGAGAAAGCAAGATGTTGTTCAGGTGAAGTTTGGGGCATCTTTATGCAACTAGATCTACTGTAAAACCTGTTATAGTTTTGTGATAGTTTTAACCTCAATATGGAAACCACATGGTTTCCTCATCAAAGCATTATATTCTTTGTGACGTTTATATGAATAATCTTATTTCAGTCCTTAAGTGCATTTTTTCCATGACTAAGTTTTTGGAAAACATTTCTAAAAATGCCAACTGTTTCATTGAATATCTACAAAAAACTGCTGTTATGATAGCACGTTAAATCAGCAAAATCTTTTGAATTACAAAAATAGTTCAAATGTTTCAAATTATCAAGTCCTTGGTCAAAAGCATGTTCTCTGAATGGTGACTGCCTTTATACAGTGACCACCTTTATATGCAGTGATCAACTTTGCTAATTTTTGGATGGACGCTTTTAACAGGCTTTACCATCCATGGGAAATTTCTTTTGAATTAACTCATTAACTTATTTAACATTATTTGATTTTAATAAAATTAGACATTTGTTTTTTTTTACAAGTTCTTATTTTTTGGATGTTGTGAAGATGTACATTTTTGATTAACTTTTTTTGGTGATTATTTTTCAGAAGAACATTCGATATACATGTATAGTAGGCTATATACAGTGCATAAAACATTATAATTAAACTATATGGAACGCCTGATGTTTGAGTTTAACCGCAAATTCCTCACTTATTCTTCTGGTTGGTACCGACTTTTTATAGCCATGTGCATGTAAATTTTGGCCAGCAAAAGTATATTTTGCCGCCCTGTAGTCAGGCGCCAGAATTTCAACTTCACTTTCATATCATTCTTACGACCATCTCCAGACAAATGGTCTGTTGTTTTTAATGAATTGATTTGAAGTTATATTTTTATACAAGGAAGGGGTCGCGTCAGTCGTTGCAATCCAAACTGCGTTTCATTATGGTCCGTATAGCCGTTTTAAGTTCTCGAACCAAGTTATAAAAATCGACCGAGACAAGTCTGCTTTTAGATTAAAGTGCCGTAAGCTAAACGTCATTGATAGTTTAAATTCTTTCGTCTTCGCGTTTTATATCGACGGCATATACTGGACGTGAATCATAAGAATTTCGACAAGCCTTTCTTCAACGTTTATACACAAAACCCCAAAAAGCGATTCAACCTTTCTAAGCCATGGCAATCCAATTTCCAACGTGGAGGATTAAGCCTCTCTAGTCCGCAAACGTGCCAGAGGGAGACCGGATCTGGTCAGCTAAGTCCTTTAGGAAGAAGTGGACATCATCTAAGTCTTCTATAAAGTTCCTTAATTTTTCCCATGCCCTCCTTGCAGCTTCACAAGGTGTATTACAGCGAAATCGCATCTCTTGAGTTTATAGTCTTTATTGATTTATCGTTATTGCCCTCGCTGACATTACCGTTTGCTGAAAACAAAGCTAATTTAAAGAACGCTTTCACCTAGACGTTCTGATAATCGTATTTTACAGATCTTTTACAATTTTAAAGTCTGTGCTTGTTGATTTCCAGCGTTGTTCTTCCAAGATAACTGCAAAGTGGTGGTTTTGTATTATCTGGAGTTTGTTCTGAATGCATGGTGCGAACTCTCCTTACAGTAAATGAAAAGTTTGTAAACTAAATGTTAATGGAAAATGGGTGATGAAATCGCTATCTTTAACATCTACCATGCATGCATTTGCGACAAAGGGCACTCAGCATGCTAGCTTTAGCATTATTAAGAGACTACTGAGTTTGGGCACCATATACACACTAAGAAAAAAATTGTCACAATGGGTGTTCTGAAATACCTTATGGAGTTTTTCAGAATTTGTAGTGGTGTTTCCGGTTACCAAATATAGTATTTTGATCGAAAAGGACACCTTGCATGATACATTTTAAAGGTATACCTTATTGTATCAAAATATTGATTGGGGACTTGAAGCATTATTGTGGATTTTGAAAATCCTGGGGTATTTTGGACAGTTGAATACACTTCTGTAAATATTCACAGGCTATCTGGATAGGTAGTGTGCCCTTAAAAGTTGGCAATCACTACAAGGTTGTCGAAAACACAATCAAACCTATATCTTTATCTACATGTATAAACTAACCTGCTCCTATATACTAACCTACCCCAAATTGGCCATATATTAATTGCCAAATATTTGGGCGTGCAGAAATGTCCGGTCAATGTTTTAAAATACAGTTTCAAGTATGTATTCGAGATACTTGTAGCTGCTCATTTCCAACTTTTAAGATATTTTCGTAGAGCATATGCCAACATATATTTCACAGTCGTTCTTTGTATCTTATGCAGATGGTTATAAGCACATCTAGAAAACTCATCACATATGCCTTGGGTCAATCTCTCGTGATCTTGGTGTAAGCAATTTTCTCTAAGGATGCTTATGTTGCCCCACTGCGGTGGAAAATTCATTATAACGTTTTATGAGATTGATTTTATGGAACAAGACACGCATTTCTTGAAAACTATTTCGGTTTAGGTTTTCTCTTGTGTGTTCGTGCAACCACCTAATGTTTATTCGCTCTGCATAAAATATATGGCATTTCCGACGACAAGGACGCCCACCCCCTTGGCAACGACATAAAATGACCGAAATTATAACTTTGCCGACATCTCCATTTGCATGATGGTGGCGTCTGCATAAATATATGACGCATTTCCAGAATGTTTGCGACTTTATGGCTGAAATATGATTATGCGATCTTAAGCAAAGTTCTATTTCCTCGTGCATGTTCGCCAATGCATAGCGACGTCAAAGGAGTAGCCAGCACGCGATACATAACTGTCAACTTCATATCGTTTTAATATCCTGTACCGCTATTCAACACGATAACACCGAGCCCATCATACATTACATGTCGGCTGGTGTATTCGTACTGGGATCCGAAATATGCGTTTATGGTCCCCCAATGTCACTCGTTATCAATAAAATATGAAATCGCGTACATGTGCACTATTATGCATATATGGGATCTGCGCTTATGGTATGTTGCTCATGTATACTTTCTTTTTCTGCTCGTGGTATGCAAAATGCTTTAAAAGTCTACGAACCTTTGCGTAAAGAAACATCCAAAATATTTTGCTGACAAACAAATCATCTTGAAGGGGGGTTCGTTCCCCATCCCCGTTAATGTTCGTTCCAAACTTTGGTTTGAAAAAAAAATTCAAAACGTTTGAGTTATAATTAAAGCCTTTTATTATGCTACATTTTTTTTAAATTTCTGCATAACATACATGTACAATTGCTGTGTATACCTCTCTCTATGCCAAGAAATGTTCTTGGAGAACTCAAATAACATTACATGTAGGGTGTTCGTGTATATGTGTTCTCTGTAGAATGCAATTGTATATACATCCTGGATGAAAAATTATTAAACATAGGTATATACTACTTATATGGGAAATATCATATATGGACATATCAGAAATTTTACAGAACAAAATATGGAATTTTAGTGAATAATTTATCCTATTGGTATGATATGAACATGTAACACAATTTTCCACCATATGACATGATATCAAAACTATAGATATAGGCCTACTCATGATAAGAAATATCTCTTGTTAGCCACATTTAGCTAAGTCCATAATGACGGAGGCTGAGTGAAGCCAATTTCCTGTTTGACCGATACAACACCACATGCATGTCTGCCTAATGCCCACCCATCATTTCATGTGAAATTAAAGCTAATAGATGAAGCGCCATTACAACATAATCATTACATTGCAATCCACTAAACATATTGTGAATGACAACTGAAATACTTTTATTTCCAATCTTATAGCGCCACAGTAAGGAATATATCAGAAGCTCAGCCAGCCCACTCAATCCTTCGTTAACTATAATCAAAAACTTGATTATAACTTGATGTTTTCCCACCGTGAGATTTTACCTATTGTATAAGTAAGAGGGTTTCCCGATATTTTTGGTTGTATATATGTTTAAGTATATAAAATATCACAGAATTCCCTATCAATATCTGTATCTGACAGCACATGGACACAACATGGTCCACGTGAAATTTTTCTTATTTCGCCATTTTGAAAACTGTCGTCTCAAGGTACCTCATTGACCAACCTTGATCTGCGTCTCAGATGTAACTAGCTGTACATGTGGTACCAATCCCAGGACTTAAGACGCAGCTTGGTCTCAAGCTTCGTCATTTGTGCAACTGTACTTGGTACGGGGTCAATCTTTATTAAAGATTTAGCTGTTTTAATGCGTTCAACGCGAACGTAAACAACAGTTTCGAATTGCACATAGGCCTGGCTGTCAAATAGTTTACGTTCGCGTTCACGGAACCCCTTCTGCTTCACGTTCGCGTGAACGTAAACGTGGGAAAAATACATGTTGAAAATGACAGTGCTGTCAGATTACATGTCCTACGTTCACGTTGAACGCAAGACAGCTTAATCTCACTAATAATTCCAAATCATGCATGCATAAATCATTTATTTCTTCTGCTATCGGTTACAGCCGAAACATACCAATACAACCCGTTTAATTATTAACAAACACACGAGGGCGCTAAATCGTTTTTAATTGAATTTGTAGCTTCGGCCAAATTATGTTTCCTCATTTAAGTTAACTTAATGATTGCTTAATACTTAGCATTAAGATTATCGAACCCTTGATGTTCTCATGAAAAAGTTCGTTATTGTGCAGCAGCGGCATTCCTTAATGACCCGCGACTCCTTTTAAGAGGATCTTTTGCGTGGTGGTTTTAGTTAAGTAGATTCTTGGAATTAACGATTGTATTTCCCTATTCAAGACTCGCATAAATCAACGTAATTACATGCAACGGAAATGCAGGCAGCGTTTCACGAGGACAGACTAATGTTTCTTGGAACGTCATGCCACTATAAACTGTCTTTTGTTGTAGACAACTCAATACTCCTTTCTCTGGATTTAGCCCTAACGTTCTAATTTAACTTTCCATTTGCATTTCCAAGTAGCCTAATAACGAATCTGTTGAATCATTCGTAAAAAAAAAGCTTAATGACGGATGAGTTACGTAAAAGCTTAATGGCAAACCAGTGAGGCTTTCAGAGGAATTTCGCTACAGTCATCCTTATGGTATCAATCTGGATGATGATTGATGATGAGAACTTTCAAAGGTGATTGTCGGTTTGAATTTTCAAGCAGCGCGTAATGATTCGCTAAAATTGGCAATAAAAGCTCAATAGCAGCACTTTTCCTTGGATTGTGTTGCTTCCAAGTATAGCTCGTGTCCCATTGACCCTATCTTGCCAAGGACCACTTTTTTTTTGTTAAAAAAGTCAGACTTGCATCTCGTTGTCTGACCAATTGGCAGTTACCACTCGATTGTTCTCTGGAAAAGGGACGAGGAAAATACGTTTCTTTGTTTGGAAAATTGATGCGATACAGATGAGCGCAGAATTACCTAGAATCCTAGATGAATATTACGCCATATTTCACCATTGAGCTCTGGGGTGTCTTTAACTGCCTTGCACGTTTCTTTGTTTAGTCTTTTTTCTGGGCGATTGTATCTTGGCAAGTGCTTTTGCGTAGAAGATAACGTTTCCTTTATGGAAAAATGTAAGGTACTTTCCATTGGATGCTACGAGGAACGTTTCTAAAATAAGGCCCGTTCTAAGGGTAAAAACATGCTAAAGCATGGATAAGAGTATGGAGAATAGCACGGAAGCAATTATGTGATTACCCACGTACACTATGTGCCATCGACTTATCACAGGTATGATTCCTAGCTATCTGCTATTAATTCTGTATCCTCTATTAATGCTTCAGCATGTTTTTACCCTAGCTTACATGTTAAGAAAGAAGACATAAGAAAGAAACGAATCCACTAAAGAAATCGGCATCCACGTGTTATTTTTTCACGGTTATTTTTCCGTAGCAACATAATTACCCTGGTGAAATTTGAAAACTTTCATGTTAAAAAATTGTGTTATTTGCTGCACTCATTGTGACTTACTCATACGTGATATATCCCAAATGGAAAATCTCAAACAGTCTCGTATACAAAAATTACGAGAAGAATGAGATTATGGAACATACTACTGACATAAATAAGTATGTAAGAAAAGTAATAATAGTTAGACTATTTGAGACACGAGATGAGATCATATGAGACTCCATAGAACGATGAAACCCTAAACGTGACCGTTGTCAGTAACATCAAAACAGAGCATTTGATCAAAAAGTGATTCAAACAAAATGTGCTTAATATGACGAGGGAGTGCCCGAATGGAAACACCAGTATTTATTTTTAACTTAAATTAATGACGTCCAAGTTATATATACACATGTATATACCCTGTATATATATAATATGGAGCATGGCATGGCCTTGAAATACAGCGTTTCAATTGGGCAATCGAAAATTCCCACCATCGGCAATAGCCAATCGAAACACTGCATTTCAAGGCCATGCCATGCTCTACGCTGTTTTTATAATAAAATTCAATCAGCAGAAATTTCACAACTGCCTATATATAGTTTAAATACGAGCATCGTGCATTGAGATGATATAGGATGTCCTCTTCGCCAATAACATGATGCACGTACGCACGGAAGTTTGCAGGGGTTGCCATGGTTTCGCGTGGCGATAATTGCGCTCTTTGAAATTGATCTTTGCATCTTTGGAGTGATTTACGTTGGCTGCTAGTCCATTACCCTCTCCGCGCTTAATTCTTAGGGCCTTTTAAAACTTCCTTTATTTCTTCCACTCGGTTCGTATACACTCCGCGCCTCCACGTTTAATTTTCTTCTTTATGGGCTGTGAAGTATTTGCATGCTTTCGTGGCATTTCGTGTTATTTAATGGGTGGGAGCTGGAGCTATTACGTCGACTGCAAAACTCTTCGCGCATTTGGACACCACTTTCAGGAAATTGAGAATGCATTTTACGAACTCAAAGGGCAGGGGGAAAGTGTGGGGTTTCACTGAGTTGCTCTTCTTCCAAACCCTTGGTGAGGAAGAGATGCGTATACTTCTGGAACACCATCATTTATTTATTGCATAACTCTTCGTTTTATGTTAACGACCTGCACTTACTGTTAAGGTGCTTTGTTTTTAGTAAAAAAAAAATAATTACTGCACTCTTGTAAATAACAAGTTCAGCTCGCCGAGAGCTAGAACTTGAAATTGGTTTTACAGCGGGGGTTATTCAAGGATGACGAGGACAATTTTAATTATTTTGTACAGATAAGTGGTGTTGCTCTTTAACTTCCATATAATGTTTTTTTCTTCAGTTTCTTACAGTTGCTCATGTGTTTTGCAACCATTTTATCTATAAGATGAACATGTTTGTTAACGTTGTTATGAAAATCATCTCAAAGATCCTCGCCACTTTAGTAAAATGCTGCATTTCTATATACGTTTACCTATATTATCTATGCCACAGAAATGTTTATCAGTGCAATGCATTCCCAACGATGATGGGATTCGATATTTTAGGAATTCTCCAGGGCAATGGTTTTAAGATAACGTATCATGCTACATTGCATTTTTTAAAAATTTTGCTTACAAGCTTCATAAATAAGAAATGTTGTGTTTTTCAAGATGGTAGTTGTTTACGGAGAGCAATTGCATTGTCATGGGGCAATAGTCTGTACTGTCTGTTCAATACTGTCAACCCTTGCGAGCATTTTCCAACATTTGCCCGCATTTTTGCTATCTATCCATTCGGAGATAAGTTTCAATTTACCATTAACTTTTATTATGCAATTGTCTGATGCACCCTTTCACTGTCGATGCATTCATCCATTGTCTTCATCATTCTCTAAAATAATAGCCGCTTTAGAGTATATCGGGCACATTCATTACTGTAATAGCCCACTAGGGCTCAACAGTACATTGGTATACGGTGTTCGTTTAACGAGTTAAAATGTAGCCCTATGTAGGTTGTTGACTGACTTTGGAGGTTTTGGCAATAGCCCAAGCATAAATTTAGGAATTGAAAGTCTCTTATCTGACTGCTATGCGACTGGCATATCGCAAAAGACCTCGGATATATCTTCACACAAACACAGTGTCACGATAACCTGATATTGCATTAATAAAACTTATCGCACAATAGGCGATATTAAATGTAAAATTGAGGGCCCAATTTGTTAGCCTATCAGCGCTCATGCTGATATGGCAATTTCAAACCAATTGAAATTTGCGTAATTCATTCAGCTTTTGATCCCGAGCTATACACGATAGCCAATCGAATAATCGCCTCGGGTGAACACTACATTAAAATGACCTTTTATCTAAGAAATGCCTCGTCAAAGGTTACACTGCAAATCAAAACATCTTAAATCAAGTGTCCACGAAATAAGATGCAAAGATGCACCTTAATTTCACCACTT
>JAQGCC010003832.1:0-14397 GCA_034698905.1 Xestoiulus laeticollis
AATGATTCAAGAAGTTTCATAACACCCTCACCAGACACATGCACATCTTCCATTACAGACTCAGTAACCATTTCAAACCCTTAAACAAAATGCACATATTTACGGTTAATGCTACTAAAACTGATTAAAATAAATTTTAATTTAATCTTGCTAAGCAAACACAAACACTGAAGACAAACCTACCTAAATATTGAAGTTCATTAAGCCACGCGTCTCTACTACGGGTGTGCAGACCTGTGCCTGGTAAAGCGCTTTTACAGACATCTGTTTTTCCAGACCCCCTACGTCCCGAAATGTCTGATTAGTCAGACCCTCCCCCCCCCTTAATTGCAGACGTCTTTTATGGATAGTCCCAAAAATAAAACCTACACTAGCTTGACTCTATGGAGCATGTTTTTTACTTTTTTTTTGGCCATTGTCCGTTTATGCATGCATTAGGAGAGAGAGTGGGGCCCATTTTAAAATTAAGATTATTGTCGACAGTTTTCCTTTAAAATGAATTGAAAATGTGTGAGTATGTGGCGGTACCATGTTGCAGGTAAACTCGCTTTTCGGTATGAAGCAATATTTTACAGGGGTGTATTTCTAACAAGGATTGATTACAATGATACCTACATGTACAGTGGCTCAAAAAAGCATTGGCAATAGCATTTTTTATGAATAACTCTGAAAATAATTACATTTGTTAAAAACTGAAATATAAATTTTGTTGTAAATGTTTTAATAAAAACATCCTACAAAATTTGAAACAGTTTTAATAAACGATATTCAAATAAATTTAAAATAACCAAAAATCGCGAACCAAAAAACTATAGGCAAGCCATATCTGCGGATGCTAAATTTGTGTTGAAGAATGACAGGTTTTTAGACTTTTTCTGAAAAATCCTAATAAGTCTTAATGGATTTTTGTCAAATACATGGCATCAACATTGCAGATGGTTTTGACATCCTAAACAATCAAAAATATTTTAGATAATACACGCATAATTGGATATTGACCAAAAATAAAACATACCAAACATACACCAGCTTAACTCTATGGAGTGCATTACAGTATTTAAAATAGGTTTGATAGTTTAGGCTGCCAAAACCATCTACGATGTTGATGCCATGTATTTGACAAAAATTGATTAAGACTTATTTTGATTTTTCCGAACAAGTCTAAAAACCTGTCATTCTTCAATGCAAATTTAGCAAATGCAGATTTAGTTTTGCATATATTAAACATTCAAATACTAGTATATCAATATTCAGTGCCGTCTTTAACGTGTTGGCATAACGAGCAAGTGCCCATGCACGACTGATTTCAAGTGCCTGCGCAGGTCGGCTTAAAGAATCTCTTCTTTATAGAAACGAATCTGGGATGATTCTGGAATGACTCTGGAATCAATGATTACAATAAAACATATTATTTTCGATACCGTTCAGAACTCAATAAAATCAAGAATGATTCTAGAAACACACACCACTCGTGTGCAGCTGGCCTAAAGGTAAAAACAGTAAGAAGCATGGCAGGCGTAGTGTGTGAAATATTTAACCCCACACCTAACCTGACCTGTATCGTAACCTATCATAAATTGACCAAATTTGGTGCAAAATCTAGACTATTTCTTTTAAAAAAACCTGAAATAATGATTTTTGTACATGCACTGAAAGAATTGTGTGCATAATGTTAAACATGCGCACATGTATTCAATTGTGTATACATGTACAATAAACATAGTGCATTGGATATTGCCATTTCATAGCAAACCTGAATACAATGAACACCTGTCTAATGTTTTGCCTGCTTCCACGGGTGTTCAGTGTAGACAGGTTTCACTGTACATGTTTGATGTTGAATATGATGAAAACCCAAAAATGATCATTCCTCAAACAAGACAATATCTTTTAAAACTTGTCATTAAATTCAGATAACATCGATGTGTTTATTTTCCTTTAAATTGTAAATATATTTGCATACTATTAAAATATATCTAAAATAATTGCACGTATGTTTGTAGATTTGTTTACAAATTAAGTGTCCAACAAACATGTAAGTGTAATTGGTTGTCATAATTATAGCATGATGTCATGCAAAAACTTGAGAAAATGTACATGCACACTTTGTAATTTGAGATGTATAATTCCTCAAGTAGTTTATAATTACATGTATAGTACAATTGTACAAGCTTATACATGTACATCGTACATTTTCTCGAATCTTTTATGCGTTCATCACACCAATCCGGTGTTGACGTTCGTCATATCGTCCGCAGCCATCTCACTTCTCCCTTTGCTGTTTTATTTCTTGGCCTGGTGGCGGTCGGTCAGGCAGGAACAGCGCATCGTTCCATGTGGTGTTTTCTCGCCTTTTCAATCTTCAATCAAGAATAGTTGTAGTTTTCTTTGAGTTAAGCAGGAAATATTAATTGGCCGGCCATTGTTTTTTTTTCACAAAGTCATGCACTTTAGTTACATTAGCTCTGGAGAAATACGACTGGGTCGTGAACGGACTTCAATGCAGGTACCGATTGAATCTATTCTTTTCGTTCAAATTGGGAATTTGTCCTCGGTAAATGGCCACTAGGGTTTTTGCATCCTGTTTCCGACAAGCTGCCGTAACGCAGTATTTTGTAGCGTAGTCGATGGCGACCGACGCATATATTGCTCATCCTTTGGCTCCTGGCAGTGGCCCCGCAAAGTCCACCATGTTGTGTTCGCTTTGACCGGGCCCCGTTCGCGTTGCCTTCCTCGGTCGCAATCTTTGTGCTTTGGAATGGAATTTACCCAAGTCACGTTAACTTTAACCGATCCTAAATTACTACTTGTAATTATCAGCTTTTCCCGGTGGGCCCGAGGAACTCTCATACTTGGGTTGGGGGTCAATGCGACTTAGCTTTAACCACACCCGGGGGAATGTGTTCGCATTCCGCCCATACCATGCATGCGACCTTCCCGGTCAGTCCAGTTAATATAATTAAAAAATCTTTACGTCTGTGGATTGTAGCCCATTTGTTGTTTACAGCTTTAGATTTTTAAAATAACAAAATGTTGTGCATTTCTCACGGGAATGTTTAACTGTGGTGCTACTTTCACTTTGAATATTCATCCTTTAACTAATGGAAAGTTTATGATTTACATAGATTGAAATAAGTTTCTTTCCTAATTAACTTTAGCGATACATGTATACAATACATTGTGTTAGTTTAATGATGCTTATTTTTTTAACTTATTTCATTTCAGCTTGTGCTAAAAGTTCTTAATTGCAACTTCAAGTAGTGAATGTAAGTTTAGATATTCAAGTTTGTTATTTTTGTTGATTATTAATGTTTTTCTAATATGGTAAAAGGGCTAAACAATGCCCTACAACCGGAAAACAAATACAGCCTTTAAAATACCTAGGTTAAAACTCATTCGAAAGATGCCACCATTTCAAAAAATTTCCACAGGCCTTAACCAGGGAACAAACGCTTCACCTTTGGATAGAAAGGCAAGTGCGCTAGAAAATCATAAAGCTAGCTTTTTGATATTGGAGTTATAGTTTGGATGCCCAAAAGACTGTTTTTAATTAACTTTGTCAAAACATTCGAAACCCATCCTGATTGCCAATTGAGAAACTTGAGATAATTTGATTTTATACTATACCTTTTTATAATGATTTAAAGATTCCATAAGATAATAAGGCCTGTCAATGCTTCCAGAATATTATGTATTGTTCCAAGTTGATGTCACAAATGACTTTCCCATATCTCTTGCATTTAGGGTTATGTCATAAATAAATTTACCTCAATGAGAATGAGTTAAGGAATGGAATTTGTATATGGGATTTTTTTCATTTACTTTTCCAAAAGGTTTTGACACTTTTGAATCGTAGAAACTTGAGGTGAGGCCACTAGTAAAGAAGGGTCTGATGCAGCGCTGAGGCACTTACGATGCAGTGGCGGCTCCGATACGGTTTCTTTGTGGCGGCTCCGCCATCTTCATGCCATCATTGATTCTTCGATAAGACTAGTTTTGAAAGTGCCAGATAAGATTCTCTAACTGAACATCCAGCACCGCAGCACTTACGATGTGGAGGCACATCCAATGCGGTTTCTTTGTGGCAGATCCATCGTCTGCTGCTCCAGCGATGCAATGTTTCTTTCAATAGAAACAGACATGTGGCAGAATTATTTGAAATAACTGCATTGGACACTTTTTGCATGCAGCAAGAAGTCCCCGTTCAACGCTGACTGCCAACTCCGAAACTTTAAAACCCACTAAGGTCACATCCAAGCAATCCACAAGTGGTTAAAAGTTGAATTCAACTTTTAGGATACTTTGAGGATATCACTGTGCTTAATCCTTGGACCATCTATACTTGTAAAAGAAAAGCAAATTCAATAAAAATGCATAATTTATTGTGTAGATGGGCCTTAGACCTGGTCCCATCCGCTAGGCCACCTCCCATGGCCATCTCGCTAGTGTTAACATTGATTACTCAGTCCAGACAAGCAAATATTCGAAACGTAAGTCTTTTTATTCTTGCGTTTAACAAAAACGGAAAAAAGCACTCAAATAGCTCCGCACAGGGGTCCAGGCACGACTTAGGGCTTAACAACTTATCAGAAAAATGAAAGATCTTCAAGGGGCGTTAGCATGTCTAATCCAGACCCAACTCCGGCAGTATGTCCTTGGTCCCACATTTTGAACTTGGTCTTAAGGGATTGTGTATTAACTTCCTTGGGTCCTTTGATCCTTAGTTTCTTGGATCCTTTGGTCATCCTCTAAAAAGGACACTTCCTTAAGTCCTAAGGTCATCCTCTAAATAGGACAAAAATAAACTAAAAGGTCCTCGTATATTTCATTTGTTCCTAACAGTTGCCCATTATATTAATAATAATCCTATAAAAAAAGAAAGACAATATAGAAAATAGAGCATGGCTGTGCTTACCTTAACTTGAGACATCTTTAGGAAAAGGATGGAGGCGATCCATCTTCCTCGAAGTTCACACACGTACTTAAAATATTTCAAAACCAGCAGCAACAATTGCATTTTGAAAGCTAGAAACTATAAAAAATTCTTACTTGTTGGTTGAGTCCTGATATGTATAAGTTTCAATATACAACGGCTTAACGTTGTTCGGCGATTTAGTGACGATAGCAAGAATCTGCAAAAATAAGATGGGTTAAATTGGCGGGACAATTTTGCCATTAATTTGCATAGGTATTCGTGAAATTTATCTATAAAATACCTAGCACATGTATTGGAATGTGGAAATTCTTATCAATTAATCCCCGTTAATTAAAAACATAAAACTATTTACATAATTGCATTTTTGCACATTCCGATTTAGGAATGAATTGCAGAATTTGAGATTCTTAATATTTAAAACCTGAATTTTCGACATTTTTTTCGCGGCAATTTTTCGTCGCAACTAAGAGGTGCTGCCAACGTTTCGCGGATGTAACGCGGTTCTCGTGGGGTGCCCCACTCCGGTGACAAGGTTCCCCCTGGCATTTTTGCACAGTGCTGATGTACCTAACCTGGACCAGGGTCAGAGGTTATTTGTTGGGCCGGGAAGAAGGCCCCCGTGTGGCACTACCTTGGAGCACCAGAGATGGGGCTCACGGAGTTTGAGGGATCGTGTACGTGGGTATTGTAGTGACTGTATTATGTTCATACCCAAAAAAGTGTGTATCGTGTTTGTGCGTACCTCTGTACAATGGCACGCGTGAATGTATATGTTAAAAAATAAGGGATCGCGGGTTTAAAACATAAGTACATTTTAACAATATGAATTGGTGAAATATAGTCGAATATGGCACAACAAAGTGCGCTCTTTAATTATTGGTCCTCCTGGATGCTAAATAAACATGAGAAAGAAACCCTGACAGAACCTTATGTTGTTCCATAGGAACTAAAGAGAAAATTAGCTAAGCCGGTGGAGACCGCTGTGGCCAACTCACAAACACTCTAAACTACAGTTAATATCATTGTTAAATTATGGGCTCTGTTTAGGGGCGAACCACTGGCTTGCAAAAAGACACTTAACAATTGGCGTACACTGTACAGCGGCGATCAAGCCGATTAGAGGCCCCTGGCGGTAAAAAAAATCGAGGCCCTTAGACACTTTCTTAGAAAGTGATGACTTTCTTAGAAATAAATTCCAAAGTTGACCAAAAATTGTTGGCAATCACTGAATGTAGATGGAGGAGTGTCACGTCATGAATGACATGTCTTAAGAAACAATTGCAAAAAAATGTCTTGAGACACTTGAAAAATGAAAATGCCTTAACTCTTATATACAACATATTAAATGCATAATGGCTAAAGTGTCTTAAGACACTTATTAAAATATCTCATTGTTAAAAAAAGTCTTTACGTGTCCTAAGACAATTTTCATTAACTTACATTTTTTAGTAACTGTGTTTTAAGATCTTTTAAGACTAAAATAATGCCTTTTTTATAAAAAAAACTGAGTAAGTGTCCTTTACATAAAAATTGAATAAGAAATTTTCCCCATAAGACAGTTTAAGACATTTTATTTGTGTAGTGTCTTAAGACAAGTTTTAAGAAAAACAATTTTTTGTAATTGTGTCTTAAGGCATTTTAAGACTAACACAATATGCCCTTTACATAAAAACTGAATAAGACATTTTTTCCTTAAGATAGTTTAAGACAAAGACATTTTATTTGTGTATAGTGTCTTACTCTTGTTTCTTTATCCTTTGAGGCCTTATCAAAAGGCTCCAAGAAACAAAGGGCTATGATTAACATATTGTGCAGGCTGCGAAATGTGTTATTGTGTTAAACTTGGTTAATATTGCAGGTATATGTGAAGAAAGGGTAGGTGTCCTTTGAGGCCTCATCAAAGAGGCTGCTGCAAAAGTCCCACTGTCTCAAGTACAAATTGAAATATGCATTGAAAAATATTGTTTTAGCCTTCTAGGGAGCGATTGCTCCATTTGCCCCCCTCCCATGGATTCCGCCACTGTCTAGACACCCTTTTTTTCTTGTGGGCTTACCCCACTTTTCCACTATATCCAATGGGTGCTTTTGGCTTTTTCCCTTATTGGTTTCAGAGACAGCCTGAGATGGAATCTAACTTTATTGTGATTAACATTAGGTCATGTTATCATTTGCACTCATGCAAATTATTTTGAGGAGTTGGATCTTCTTGATGCCAAGCATCAGTGTAATTAGGACTTAGGTCCATATCATAGTTCTCAATGTGAATTTCGTACCGTGCTCCTTAAGTCGCAGCATTGAAATTTGAAATTTGTTGCTTGATATTTGTAATTGTATTACCGTTGATTGAGCCTGCTTGTTATTTTGAAATTCCTTGGCTGATTACTTTTGAAATAGCTGAAGGGTAATTTTAGAGTTTCCAATTGTTGCCTCATCTTTAGATTTTTTGAAAGTGGAGTGACATTTTTGCAAGTAATTTACATAGCTATTTACTTAAAACATTCATCGTGAAATTCTTAGTAGAGGAAGATAGAAATTCCTAATTAATTCAGGTTAATTAAAACATGAAATAACATCGTATTGTAACTATATTTCCATAATTGCATTCTAGCGCATTTCCGTGTGAATTGCAGAATTGGATATCAGAAATAGATTTTTCTGAGAAATTTTAGTGCAGTTTATGCTCTTTATTAGTTTTCAATGCCAATTTCTGAGGATTTGCGTGAAATAATAAAGCATTTTGGAATTATATAATATAAAATTTTGTTTTCAAAAAGGGAATGTTGGGCAATTGTAAATGTTGCCTGCAGATGTCAGAACATAATCCCCTAAAAGAGGCCATCCGATCAAAACATACATGCACAAATTTGATATTTTTTAAGTTGTTTGAATGCACGTTATTTACATAGTTATTGCTTATTTTTTTATCTAAAATACCCAGTAAAGGAATTTAGAAATTCTTGTCAATTATAATATTTTAGTTATTACAATATAAAATTGCACGGTCAGATTTACGAGTCAATTGCATAATTAAGGATTATTATAATACACTTTAATAAAAAGGATTAATATTTAGATTTCCACACCTAATTGTTCCCAGTTGGGGCAAGTGTCTAACATGCACAAGCCAGGACTTGAAGTTTGAAAGTGTCCTTAACATAATTTATAGGTTGTGGCAAGTGTCTAACAAGCACAAGCCAGGACACATGTTTGATAGTGCATAAAATGTTTTGATTGGTGCAAGTGTTTAACAAGCACAAGCCAGGACACTATATACTGTAATGTTTACGTTGTATCAAGTGGCAAGATTGTCAAGTGGAAATTTCTATCCACTATACAAACTCTGAGTGTGAAGGATCTATATCGACAGCTGGAATAATCTAAATGAGTTATTAATGGAGTTATAACTCACCGGCTCTAAATAATCTTTAATTGAGGATATGTCACTAATTGAGGATTAACTCACTAAGTAGTTTGTAAATGCACACCAATTACATAATTGCAGTTAATTTAAAAGTTTATCAAATACCAAATGAAATGTTTTGACAAAGAATGGTAATGGAATGGCAGATGCATTCAGCACAAAAATCTTTACATAATGATTGAATATTTGTTAGATAAATTTAATGTCTCGTGATAAAAGCATAATAAAATGCACTTGACCACTGTGTAAATGGGTATACAGAAGAAAACTTCCCCACATTAACTTTCCAATTTCAACTTCTCGCCAATAACTTCCAGGCAATCACTTACTAATACAAATAACTACCCTATTCGAACTCTTCCTGTCACTCACTTTATACCAATAGCTTCAGTATACAAACACCTTGCAAGCACAACTTACTTAAAGGTGCTAAAATACTTTCGTATATAAAGGAGATATATCTCTTTATTTTTGTTTTAATTAAAGTTTATTGGCCATATGAAACGTTTGTATCGTTAAAAAATATGCTAAATGAAAATGCCTAATGTGGTAAAACAAACAGCGTAAATAATCAATAACATTGTCGGTTGTTCCGTAGGTCGCAACAATTTCCAGAAATTTGTTAGCCCTTTCTTTATATTTCTTAAAAGGGGTGGGCATAACACAAACTCGAAATTGATTAATGCTTAGAGCAGTTAGAAGTTGTTCTTTCAAACCTTCGATCAATTTGTATATTGTTGGATGGTGGGCACCCAGCAATGAAGCAAAGGCATGGTGGAATTCCTCGCTGGTGGGTCCTTGACTATATTTCAGCTGCATAGGTGATGGCTTTTAGTATGAGCAGGGAGAGCCTGCGCCGGACTTTCTAATTGGAGGATGGGAGCGATGCGTGCGGGCGCGTAATGGGCATCCCGGAAGGTGACGTTGCGGCTGAATATGTTCATAGCATCCATGGAGCCGTATACCAGAGCAAAAATGGGGTTTGGGGCCTGCAAAGGTGGAAGTTTAGGTAACGATGCCAGAGGGGCTTGTGGAGCCGGGTTGATTGGCGAGGGCAGTGGCAGGGTATGACTAGTCCAGGCCAAAGGTGAGGTGTCAAGGGGAAGAGGAAGGAGTGGTGGTGGCGGGGGAGGTGTGAGGTTGTGGGCAGGTGGGGTGCTGGACAGGGCATAAAGGCGTCGATGATGACATGCTACTGTGCTTGAATTGTAAGAATGGCGTCGTGGGGCAGGGCGTTCGCTGGCGGCGCGGTGGTGGGCTGGGGCAGTGGAGGAGAGCATAGCAAAAGACATGTGGTTTTGTGGTGGAGAATTTTGGCATGAGAAGAAGGTTGCCTTGGTCCAGCAGTGCAAGGATGGTGCAAGTTAGCTCGTGCATCTCCTCAATTTAGTGTTTAAGCCTGGGAAGGTGGATAGTATGTGGTCGCTGTGTGAATTGCGTGCGGATTGGCGGGTGCCACAAGCCAAGTAGTGATGGGTGAGACCAGAGGATCGTTTGAAGGCATCGGTGCTGTGCTGATGAGAAGGAGGACGACAGAATTCTTAGCTGGAGAGGTCGAGTGGTAAGTAAAAGGCGGAAAAATTGGGATCCGTGAGTTCCGTGTCTGAGCTGTCAAAGTTGATATGACAAGTGCAAATATGAAAATTTCCGTAGGTTGTTAATCCAGAACCTCTTTCTGGAATTGCATGAGGTAAAGTGGGTGAGTGAAAAGGGTTTCAATACCTTGCAGCGTAATGCTTTTGGCTGTTCCGGTTCGAATATGGCAGATCTCTGAATTTGGGTAAGCGGATGCACCCGCCCCTCCAGAGGGGTTTTTGATGGCTGGAACTCTCGCTCCAATTTAGATCCAGTTTTCTGGTGATTGTAGAGGACGGAGCTAGCTACAGTCCCCTTTATCATCTCCAGCCATTCGTCTATTCCCGACGTTTCTTTTGCATCTGCACATGCTTCAGTGATTTCTAGGACTCCGGTATTTGATGGGTGGAGGCTTGAAGATATTCTTCAACTGCTTTAATGACCGCCTGGGAAATGTCCTGTGTGTTGGATGTGGGGACATCTGTGCCAATTTCCAGTGGCGCCACTTTGAGTGTTAACTGGGATATCTGAATCAATTTCCGCTGGTAGATCACTCACGGCCGAAAAATATTGGGTTTTGCTGCTTACTGTAAGATCGGACACGACATTGGGGGCCTGTTGTGGCGAATCAATCTCGCGCTCCGATAGGATGTCAAGTTCCTGATGGCACTTATGCACATTTCTGGGATTAAAACGATCTAGCTCTGCAATAATCTCATCGTATTTGGTCTCGTTAACTTCGTCTCATATCTCGGCCTCTTCTGCTGAATTCAGCAAGTTCTCTTCGTCATGGAGATCCATTCCAGCTTCTGAGGTTTCCTGACTGACTGGGGATGCTCCAGGGGATTCAAGGGCTCGAAGTAACATCTTATGTTATTATGATTAAGCACTACACTGGTACACCAGGAAGGATGGTAGAAGTTCGGCATCTCTGGTTCCTCAGGCTCTTCTTCCCTCTTAATTAACTGGTGGAGATACTCGGCTACTTCCCTAACGCTAGTGGCATGATCCCAATTTCAGGCTGTGCTGGATTACGAAGAGTATTACATGGACGTGCAAAGGGCCAATGAGGAGGGATCACCCACTTGGGAACTCTTATACTCAGCTCTGGTAAGCGGCTAAGTGCAACCCCCCCTCTATTGAGTCCATCTTGAGTTGGCCAGGATTACATTTTGTTCTACCGCAGGATTCCTATGGCTTGAGTGCCTACACTCCACAGGAATGGAACAGTTTTGTGGATAGGATAGAAGCTGCATGATGTAAAATAGAATTTTTAATCAGGTTTCTCCATCCAATTAATCAAATGAAACTTGGAGTTTTTTAATTTTAAAAATATTTATTGGTGCCGATTAGTTATCTAATTTTTAAGAGACCTCTCCATATAATTCGTGTTTGGCATACATCGTCGCCTTTTTGATGATTGCTCATGTCCACCGTCCCCTGGCGTGTCAGAATCCTGAAAATAATTGTTGATTTAAGAAGGGCACCAGTAGCGGCACTAGGGTTGGTGTCACTCGGTGCGGTAACTCATGGTGTCACCCTTCCCCCTCACGGCACCCCATAGAGACCTCCGAGTCCGCCGTTGCTGGTGATTTTTCATTATAGTCTATTTGCCCTAATTTAGATATTATATTTCTGCATGGCGACTTTTAATTTCTGAAAAAATGGCGGAGATTTTCAAGTAGCGCTATCCAAGGATTTCTCCAGTATCGAAAATACGAAAGGATCGATGTGATGGCCGCCCTTTCGAATTGCGTAAGGTAGGTGTCTGACATATGTGAGCGTTGACAAGGTAAAGTTGCTGAACCAAGTAAGCAGGTACGTAGGGTAATAAGACTATTAGATTTCCAAAGTTTGCTACCGAATGGAGTTGCCCCTCCAGAGGGGATTTCGGAAGGCTGGAACTCCTAATTCGATTCACATTCAGTTTTCTGGAGATTGTTGAGGTTGGAATTACTTTTAGAACGAGACCAAATTCGGCGTGTTGGACGCAGTTTTCACTGGATTAAATAAGGATGGATCTATATTGGTCCACCAAAGTATGCCAAATTCAGTATATGGTTAGGGCCGCAACCAAAGTTATTTTGAAGTGCCATGATCAGTGATGCCACAGTTGTAGACACTATCCAGTGCAAGGAAGGCTCTGTCCTGGTTGGAAAGGATATGCACTGGCGAGTCGAGCTGCCAGTACTACATGGTAAAAGCGGAGGACGAAAGAGTATATAGTCAAAGGGCACCAATTCGTCGCCCTTGACAGGTGTTGCCCCTGGCAGATGTAAGCATCGCTTTTCTGCATTGCACGCAAGACTTGTTCCTTTATTTATATGGGGTTCGACCCCAGTGATACCACAGGTTGACCTCACTTCTTTTCTTATTGGCGATGTCATAGTTGAACAAACCGCATTCCTGGAATGCAGCAGTCTTGATGGTTGCATGACCCGAGGTGATGCCGTGTTTTCATGTCGTAGGTCAGGTGCATTTCTTGCACAAAAATCAGCCGGATTGCTGCGCAAAAATGGCGGGTAAAAACTGTGGGCGGGTAAAAACTGTCCCACAGCTAGTATGTACATTGTACATAAAAATAAAAACTTCTTACCTAAAAATTCCAATTTTTTCAAAACAGATCTTCACGCACCGAAAATCCAGACTTTAATAGCGGAAAAGAAAGGGGAAATCCTCGACTCTGATTGGATGACTGAAAATTGAACTCGACGCGGATTGGTTTACTGAAAAAAGCCAAAATGGCGGTCCGATTCCATCAAAGTCATAGAATTTTATTGAAATTTCGATTAATTTAGATTAGTATTGGTCAGGACGAAGTTTTGGAATAATCTTTGACATTCCAGAATCCTCTAGAACTATAAGTTTTAAGTTTCCAGCAAAAATTCTTTTGATTTCAACCTGATTTTGTCCTAAAATCAATACAATGTTTTTTGGACTGCTCTTAGCCTGGCCCTTTGACCATCAAATTCTTGGTGGTCAGAGGTCAGACAAGCAACCCCCACATCGCAAGTCACGGGAAGGCCCCTCGTTTAAATGCATATATAAATTAAATTTAGTAGTTAATAAATTAATAAAAATGCAAAAAATAAATGAAATATTGATAAAAATAATTAAATCTGATTTCTTGATTTTTGGGATAGATGACCTTTCAATTAAGTTGATGTAAAAGTATTTGTAGGGAATAGAAATGCATATGAACCGAGGGGGGCCTTAAAGGCCATTGTTAGTAAATAAGGGGGATAAAAGGAAGAGGTAAAAGAAGGACATAACATAAAAACTAGATTCGCTTATACATGTATATCGCTGGTGCACTTGATGAGTAATTTGGATGCATCATTGATGTTAGGGCCGCCTTTATTCTGAAAAAAATACAAAAATTCAGAAATTTGTTATTGCTCACATGGTAAAAAACACCCATTAAAATCCCACTGTCATGATTTAGTCTAAGCTGTGTAGGAAAAGTTCTGATTTTTAATCTCTTCGTAGCAGTGCGATGCTATTCATCTGCATAGAGTAAAACAAATCGCAAATATGCGTCGTCCGAAAGCTTATCAGACATCTTTAAGCAAAATTATTAAACAGTTGATACACAACCATTTTCCTTATAACACGAGTATGAAAGGTGCTGATGCAGCGCTGAGGCACTTCTGATGCGTTGGCGGTTCCAATGCGGTTGCTTTTTGGCAGATCCATCACCTGCGGCTCCTCCATCGTTGTGCCATCATCGGGTTCTGAAAGTGCCAGATAGATTTGCAAGCTGAACATCCAGAACCGCTGCACTTACATTGTGGTGACACATCCGGTATGTTTTCTTTGTGGCATTTCGAACGTCTGTGGCTCTGCAAAATCAAGTCACTCTGACCAATGCAACGTCAGCCACTCGGACCAACGCAACGTCAGCCACTCGGACCAACGCAACGTCAGCCACTCGGACCAGCGCAACATCAGTCACTCGAACCAAAGTTATGTCAGTCACTCTGACCGTTTAAGGTCACTCGGACCAATGCAGTAAGTTTTGACTGAACTTCAATTCATAAAGAATGAAACTGTTTTATTATCTATGCATATGTTGTAAAATTAAGCTAAGTCCAGACTTCCACTAACATGCTAAAAGGTGTAATCCTGTCTATATTTTAGCCTGTTGAAGCAATCTGGTTTGTGTTCCGGATTCCAAATCTGGTAATTTTCTCTGTTTTATCTTGAAATGGCAAAATTACGGCCTTATATCCAAACTGTTTGGTTACTGGGACAATTTGACCATCCAATAGGAACCATGGTTGTCCAACAACCAATGCATGTCCCTATACATTTTTAAAACATACATGTATGTTAATGCCGGCGCCGACGGTCGAGTGGTTGCGCGCTTGCCCATCGATCCCCGGTCAAGGTCGGTGGGAATTTTTCGAAAGGGCGAAATTCCCAAAGTGGCGGCTCTTTTGAATGAGAGTTTAAACCAAGGTTC
>JAQGCC010003833.1:0-14396 GCA_034698905.1 Xestoiulus laeticollis
AAAACTGTTCGCACGATGGAGTTTGCAATCGTGACAGAAAAGTCGCGGCTTTATTGGCTCCGTGAGAACGGGGCTTCGAGAACGGGGCTCTACACCCATCACCCGCATTGAGCTAGCCATAGAGTGACACCATAATGCCTATTGGCCCAATTTGAGGCCCTCCGTTTGAATGGCGTAAAGCATCTATCTATCATTCTTTTATTCCATTTTGTGGATTTTTGTGCATCGAAAAAGAAATCTTCCCGAATATTATTTTATAAAAATACATGTAAGTTTTTCATCTGTTTTTAATTGCACTATTAAGATATATTATTTGTATATAATAAGGGAATTTGGAAAGCACATAATGAATGCGCTTATTAAATTAACTATTTGCGGAAGGTTCCTAGTTAAGCCTCGTTAGTTTATCTCAATGGATAGGCTGAGGAGGCAGTGGATAGGCTAGGGGCCTACTGCGTTCTAGCTATTTCCAAAATATTTTGTATTTTCTTTACTATGGCTTGCTTTTGTTATAAATTCATTAGTACACTTTTATCAGTGTTAACGAAATGGAACTTTGCATTTCCTTGGCCTTATCATTCCACTTGGAGTTGTAAAACTATAGGAACATATAATTGTATAGGCCATCCAGAGATTCCAGAATGATGGACAACTATGGAAGATTTCAATGCATCTCATCTATTAAATTTTCCTACAAAATGTGTTTTAGATTTATTGGTTTTAATTTATTATAGTAGAATCTAAGGAAGGAATCATAGGAGTTTCCTATAAACCCCAGTTACCAGATAATGAATTGTTATTTTGTTGAATCGAAATTTATGAATTGGTTCATTGATCAAGGATTGTGGATTTTATTATCAGACTTGATTTTGTCAAGCTCATGCATAGAAAATGCAGTTTAACTATTGAAACTATGGTCAGATATCAGATACATGTATTAGATGTTGTAAGTGACCTCCCCCCCTTTTTTTTTTCTCAAATGTTCAGCATTTGAAACAATCTATTATTAGACTACACGAAACATCATTTAAATACTGCGCAAAAATATGCACTACGTCGTTAAAGACAGGGACATAGGATCATTACACGAGTAAATATAGTATTCATAGATTGTTCCGGCTTCGATATTATTTAGCTAATGAGCCTGGATCCCATTTAAGACTTTAATTAACAGTGTAGAAGCAACTATTTTGCCTAAAGTTAGCCAGATTGCATACAAAGTATGGTTTAATGTTAACTGAGTGTATTAGAGCATTAGATAGACGTCCCTAATCGTTGACAGATGTGCCTGTCTTGTGTTTTTTTGTGACAAATGTTTCAGACTTCTGTGCATTACTGTGCCTACTGGGCTTGATACTGGATTAAGTAACTAAAAATTGCCAGGTCTTGCTTACGATTAGCTCAGTTTAAGTTTAATTAAGGAAAAGCCAACATTGAAAAATTAATGTAACTCAATTAAATTCTTTTTTTAATTTTTATTTGTTGCAATGTTTTTTTGCAAATTATTGCATGCAATGAAATATGCAAACCATATTTCCTATTATCTGTAATGTACAAAAATGAAAGTGGCATACGATTAGCTTACTTTTTAGTTTTTCGTTTGTTCAAATTGTTTACTAGTACATTTGTTCTGTAAATTAATGCATGGTCCAACAGCCCTCAATTTTCATCTAATTCCGTTTTATTTTCCGAAAGCGCGGAGCTATCTGCAAACTCGCTTAGCAGTTCCTATGTAGGCCACATACCATTGGGGCTTATTTTTAGTTTTTTCTCCATTTAAGTACATCCAATTGGCTTTACTATAGAGAGGCACGGAGTTTGAGAAGTTTAGCCCTAATAACACGTGATATCTACTCTGAATGTACATGTAACGAAATAAGTTATCTACTTGCATGATGAAATTTGTTAAATTAGCCCTTGCATAGAAAAACAACTCAAACAACATTAACTTTGCTGTCATTCTGTTGCTACGTATGTTTTAAGATTGCATTATTTTATTTTATTTTCATGCATAGCCTAATCAAGAAAAGTACAAGTAACCATGACTGAGCCATCGTTGCAGCAATTAACTTCCGATGCATCACTGAATCAACTAGGCTCATTGCTGCCTGATAATGTAAGATTGTAAATACTACTACACTTATTATACATTTTTGTTAAATTTGCAAATCTAATTTAAGATATTACTTCAGATTCAAAAGCAAGTCCAAAGCTTAAAAGATTTGCTGCATGAAGAATGTAAAATTTCATCTGGTTTGGAAACAAACTCGGTTTTACGTGAAGATTTTTCAGAAAATCCAGAACTTGCTGTGGGTATTTGAAAAGCATATTCCTCGAGGGCATTTAAGTTGGATAGTTATGTTCTGATGCTTTATAATTATATCTTCAACAGCATAATCAAGTGCCAATTAATTCTGATAATATTTGTACAACTTCTAAATGTGTACATGCCAACGAAAACAGCTCTTCTGGTGAATCAACAGCTTCGGCAACACCCGTGAGTTTCGTTCGATCCGTAGTTATTCGTGAGGTCGTGTCATCTTTAATTTGAAGCAAAACATTGAAACATTTCAGTTGCGATCGGCTAAAAACCAGCAAACTAATGGAAAAAGTGCTGACAAATCAGAAAAATCCCGAAAAGATGGTTCAAAATCAAGGCATAAAGAAGATCGAAGTATAGGTATTTTTCTCGTTTTTATCACGGTTTTCATGACGGATTATTATTTAAATTTCTTTGGCTGATAATTAATTGACGATTTATTACAGAACATGTCCTGAAAGCATTACATAGCTTAAAAACTCCTGAAGAAAGGCTCGCTGCTCTGTGTAAAAAATACTCGGATCTGTTAGAAGAGCACAGGTCTGTTCAGGTCTACTGCAAGCAGAGCGAACGCAAGAATGTGCAGGTTAGTTCAATTCAATTCAATTCCTTACCCTGCAGTCAGCATGTAGCATGCCATGTGGCAGGGGGCAAAGTGCCAGATTTTTTTTAAGGTGAACTTTATACGGTCGTGGCCGTTTTTATGGGGGGGGGGGCACCGTAGTTTGCGGACGTTGTTTTGAAATGGTACTATTGTTACGTGTAATAGCCCCACCCGTGTTTCGAAAGGTAAAAATTTGTAAAATAAGGGGAGCCCTTTCTCGAGTAAATGTGGTATACAGTATGGCTTCAACGCCACAATTAATTTACTTTGAAAATGACCGGTATTTCAAAATAATGTTTATATTTCCATGAAAACTTCTGCCTTTAATACATCAGGCACCATTTTTATTTTATTTAGATGGCTAAAGATAAAGAACAGTTGCAGACCGATTACAATAAAGCGATACTGGCCCGAATTCGGCTCGAGGGTTTGTGTCGAGAGCTTCAAAAACAAAGCAAACTGGTTAAAGACGAAAGTGTTTTGCGGGTCCGAGAAGAAGAAGAAAAGAGAAAGGAGGTTTCGGCGAAATTTCAGGTAAGCGACCGATGCTTAAAATGCGATTCCACTTTAAAAATATGCTGTTGCATATGAGCTAATTGGTTCGATGTTATAGACGACACTTACTGAAATATCTACACTGATGCAAGAGAACAATCAAAAGAATTCTGTGCTGAGAGAGGAGAACTTAGAGCTTGGACAAAAATTAAAATCTTTGGTCGAGCAGTACGAACTAAGAGAGCAGGTTAGTTTTAAAAACACGAAATGTACAACGATGATAAGCCAAATATTTACACCACATTTTATCATGTTTACGATCAGCACATCGAAAAGATCCTCAAGCATAAAGAACTGGAATTGCAGTTGTCGGAAGCAAAACTGGCGAAAGCAAACATGGTCGTGTCCGAAGAGAAGGAAAAGTCTCTGAGAGAGAAGCAGAAACTTTTAGAAGATTTAACCGAGTATCAGCGACGGTGCACGGAAATGGCAAACAACGAAGTCCAGCTGAGAGCTCAGCTAAATATGTACACGGACAAATATTCGGATTTCCAAGACACGTTGACGAAGAGCAATCAAGTTTTTACTTCTTTCAAAGGGGAAATGGAAAAGGTACGATCGCAATTGTCGCTTTCGTTGTTGGATGGAACCGTACAATTGGTTTAATCGAAAAACGATATATGCCTTAGATGTCCAAAAAGATCAAGAAACTAGAGAAAGAAACCGGATCTTGGAGGACGAGATGGGAAAGCAGCAATCGCTCTTTAATTCAGATGGCCGAGGATGTGAGTCAATCTGTAAAGCAATGAACAACCAAAAGACGCATTGAACTAAACGATGGAGTTTCTTTATTTTCAGAAACAAAAGCACGATTTAGATCTCTTAAACGCTCAGAAAAAAATCGGACAGCTGGAGAAATTATGCCGAGCGATGCAAGTCGAGAGAACCGCTCTGCAGTTGCAACTGAAACTCGAGAAATCGCTGCCAAGTGGCGATGTTCTCGGGCAGGAAACTGCGGCTGATTTAAACGGTAAGCTAAAATTTCCTCCTAAGGCTTTGTGTTGATGAGCGCCGCGGTATTCTTGCGATCCCGCCTTGTCTTTAGCTAGATATCGATGCGTGTGATATCCCTTGTATCCCCTGGCTTTGAAACCTGCGGGCAACCATTGCTCCTGAGTCATGCCCCATATATTCTTTCCTGTCTCCTCTCTATCTCTTTTAGAGTATAAACATAGTGGAGAGTCTTGTCACGGGTCTGCTCGAGTAGCGAATCAAGCCTAGTCTTCGATCTCCTAGTGAATGCGCTCATATAGATTTGAGATTGGAGAAAACAAGCAGCGACTGCAGCTAAGCGTCAAATAAATTTTTTTCAAGAATCAATGCCGGAAATGAAGCTTTCCGATCGGTTTGCCGCTGTGCGTCTCGAATTTTAACCTAGCCTGCATGTCGTATGTGGCCGTGATGCCGGTAACCTGAATGAAAGGAGTGAGTTGAGTAGCAACAATTTGTGCCTGTCTCGATGCGGGATTAGACTCCACTATATTTTACACTTAAGATGGCTACAGACCACAATCGTATCCCATGATGTCTCGTGATGAAACGCTTGCGCAGGCCACGTGAAAAAAAAATGTTGAAGGCATTTTTTGCGCGATGTGAGAAGCATGACGTGATAACAGTGTGAGCCATGTACATGTGTCTAACATGCTATGCAATTCAAAGCAATTCTAAAAAATGCGTTCTGATTTTTTTCCTCGTGGCATTCGCATGCGTTATATCATGAGACATCATGTGATGAGATGATAGTATGTAGCCAGCTTTGCCCTCTTACTACTAGATTGGACAGACGTCATCCATGCATCGCGTGCTACAAAGCACGCTGAACCGCATAGACGTCTGCCTTCCCTGATACAAAACGATATCATACAATGGTATCATATAGCGGAATCGCAAAGACACCCCCCCGCGTGCATTTAGCCTAAATATGAAATGTTGGTCCAAATAAAGTGACACGTCGAATATGCGTCTAATTGCAGATGCGACAATGAATATGCATAATGCCACTGACTGCCAAGTGCAAAGTCAACTCGATGCAAATTCCGTGGCCACGGATGCGGAAAATAATAAATGTAATTGCGAAGCCGAAGCTGTTAGTTCTGCCGCATCTCCTCCTTCTCCTAGTCAGCAACCAGATAACTCGGCCGATACGCAGCGAGAAATTTCCTCTTCCGATGCTCATCCGGTAAATTCATGAAGGATGAACGCTTATCGAAGTATTTCCTATTTGATATGTTTGTGCATTTAAAATTAGTTAGCAATTTTCTATTTTTAGTTATCCCCAGTTTGTGTCTTCTTCTTAAAATTAGCACGTTCAATATGCTTATTAAACGATGCCATTAGTTCATAATGTGGTTGCGTAACTTTATTTTTAGTTTGCACATTTAGTAGTAAATGCAGCTAAGCTATTTTTTTTCTAGATGTAGTACAATTTTCTGTGGACTTGTTTTGCATTTATTTTTTGACAGGTATATATTTGAACCATTTATTTGTATCCATGGCAACGTGTCAAGCATAAACCAAACAATCAATATGACGTTGATATTGATTACGCGTGGCAGTGTGAAACAACGTACTAGCGAGGGTTCTGTAGATGCGATTTCGATGTGTGCAAGGTAGTTAAACGGTTTCGTAAAATACCAGTTTGGATTTAGATTTAAATACAGGTAAGTTTTAATTTTTACATATTTCTGGTATGAACTAATCGGACCACTACACATCCTGTTAATTGAACGTGTTAATCCATACGCTAATTTAAAAGCTAGCATGACTAAAGTGCACATTTTTGTTTTAAAATTTCAAGTATTGTCTCCTAAATCCCATCCGTTGTAAATTCGGGGGTATTTTTGGTTCGTAAATCTTGTTTTCGTAAAATCCGTATAGGCACAATTTTGTGAACTTACGAGCTTTTAGGAAAACGGTTAATACTTAATGACCAGCGAAGGATTGCCAATCAATACGAGCAACACCCGCTGTTATTAATATCAAAGTCGTTCAACCCGGAAACACAGACCGTTTGATAAATCAATATAATTTTTCTTTTTTTTATCGAGCTGCAATATTTTCTCATCATTCACGAGGTCGGTGACATAAGGTAAAAATTGCAAGTTTTGTCACAAGAACTGAAATTGAATTAAGTTTGTGCTTAACAAGCTTATTTTCTTCCTTTCTATTAGTGATGGATTTGCAATCCGGGATAAAATTTGGCAAGGCCAAAGGTGCGAATGTGCCGTTTTATGCCATACCGGATAACGTCAAAGCTAGTTCGGAAATCATCAATGAAGCGAGGGCGTCTGTGAGATCAATTGACACAAAAAGGCCTTTCACGCCCAGGGAGGATCAAAGACGATTGTTTGAAAATGCAAGTCGTCAAACGAGACCGCCGAGTGCTTGCAAGTAAGCCGGTTTCAAAAAAACCGTAATGTGCTTTCTGATTTGAGCGAGAGGTTTAATATCTGTTAAATTTAGGCTGGATAACTTAAAGTATGAATCTTCCGACTTGATAACTAATACATCATCGCATCGATTGAATCCGCTTAATAAGCTAGACCATTTTAATACCGTGGTAAGATTACATATTTTATGAACTTTCCGAGATTAATAACAGTCAGAACTCGGCATCTTTATTCTGCTTTCGTTCGTCTTAGAAATCTAAGGATTTGCCTTCAAAAGCAAGCTTGCCGCAGAACCAGCCAGTACTTAAATTAGACGAGTTTGAGGTCGGACGTAAAATTACTTCTGCTCCCGGAAAAGTTCGCTTGCCTTCTATCGCTCCTGTTAAAAATTGTTATCAAACGAATCTCGACAAATGTAAGGATTTTTTAAGGAATTTTTGTGAGAAATGGCTGACAATTTTTAATTACAATTTTAAAATATATAGTACCCGAAGAACCCTCTTCGAAGAGCCGTATTAATGTGATTGACACATTTAATACGGATACGCCGCTAGATATTAAATCAAAAGAAGAGGTTTGGGAGAAGAAATGCCGTTTATCTTTCAAGCAAATGGTGTCTTCGGATAAAAATCGGAAATTGCAAAATAAGCCGGGTGAGTTGCTCCAACTGATAATAAAAAATATAGTTATTATAGTGCAGTTTTTGGATTTGCCTAACGATTGTTTTTTTAGAAATCGACAGTTTCGAGGCCAATTACTTTGGTTCCATCATTTCACCACTTTTAGAGAAGCTGATATCTGACAAAAAATCAGGTTTTCTAGCTAATTTTATATTTTAAAATATTTTTCAAACCGTATTATTTAAAATGTAGTTTCTTAAGTACATTTTTTTATGTAGGTGAAATGGAATCAAATGTGTGTTTAATTCTGAAGCAGTTGTACGACTCGCTTCAAGATGGTCATTTCTTCGAAAATATTCCCAAACAAAGAACTTTAATCTTAAAAAACGTTTTCAAATTATTTGAATCAAAAAATTGTGGCGTATTATTACAAGCTGCAAGGATTTGTTTAGCGGTAAGTTAAGTAAATCCATCTATTTTCGTTCTAAAATTTTAAAATAAAACTAACTTGGATGTATTGCCTCGTTTTTAGATGAATGTAACTGGAAATAATCTGTCATCAATATGTAAAGTTTTATTTAAAGTGACAAGGAATGACAAAAATGATGCTTTATTTCTTGAAGATAATATTTTAGGTAAAAATTATTTCATCTAATATTTGCCATGAAGTTTTTTTTATAAAAAATTGTTATTATTATCGTGTATATGTAATTGTATAAATATATTCTAAGAAGTTCTCCGTGGAATATTCGTTAATGCCAACATATTTATATCTCGTTATAGAACTCTATCTTCAGTCGATAAATTTGATGAATCCTCTGCGGGATACTGATGCTTTAATTTATGGTATTGGATCTTTGAAATTTTTAGCTATGAATGTCAGCTTATTAAGAGAAATTTCACGTCTTAATGGTGTGAAAATGATTTGCAATCACATGAAGAAAATCAATAATCACGTGAGTGACCATCGTATATTTTGAAAGCCATTTATTATTATATCAAAATGTGAGGCAAGCAATTGAAATATTTGTAATTATTTTAGAAGATGAATTCAAAAGATGCAATTTGTGAACAAATTTTTCACGTCTTATTTCAGGTATTCAAATAATCTTATATTTTTAGAGGTGATTTAAACCATATGCTTGTTAAAATAATTTGTATATTTTTGCTATTTAGTTAACGGGATGCTTGCGCAATTTGTCGGAAAACCCGATGAACAGAAAGGTTTTCATTACGTCTGGCACGGTTGATGAATTGTGCAATATTTTAGCACTGTTCGCAGAAGATATTGATATTATAATGAATGTAGCTCGAATTTTAAGGTAAATTTTCAAAGCAGTTTAAGCGAGAAGACGATTATAAGACTAAATTTTTTAATATGTTCGTAATCTTTGAATGCATGCAATAGTAAACTGACGATGTATTACGAAGTGTGCAACAGAATGTCAGAGAATGCGTCGTGCTTCTCTTCGTCAATCATCCTTTTAAGCCTGTACAGCAATAAGCCAGTGAGTTTTGTCTTTTTTAAATTAATCGGGGTCCCTCTAGACATAAAATGTTAAAATTCCTGACTTTTCCAGTTTTTAAAGCATTTTTTCCTGACATTACTAATGACTGAAAATTCCAAAAACTTTATATTTTTATTCTCTCGGTTTGTAGCTAACATGTTGTTCTTACCAACCCTGCTAATTTATTTTATCTATTATCTCACATAAAATGTAATTTCACACATTTTCAAGCACTGTTCTAAAAAATATCTAACAACTTTGTATCTCGTTGCTCAACGAAACTGCTTATTTTATAACATTTTTTTTGTGGTAAATTAACTTGGGATCGCACAAACAACTATTATAAACATTTCCCCTTTTTTGGTAGAAATTACTTTACTCCTCTGTCCAACTTTGTAGGAACAAATGCAGGCCTCGGCGATGTTAGCCCTCCCTTTCACATATGCTACGTTCGAATTGCTCATGTCGAGGCCTGCATTAGAGGCTAGAAAATATTAATAGAGTAAAGTACAGTTCTGCCAATTGTTTTACTTATAAATTAATTAATGTTCGATGTCTAGGATGTAGTGGTTCGGCTGTGCTTTGCCTTCGGAAACGTGGCTGCTAAGAATGACATCGCCCGCCTTCTCATGTTTGAACAACCCGACTCGCTTGAAGTTTTGCTAAATCTTGTTCGGATGAATTCTGAGAGCAAATCTAGCACTTTCGGCGACCGTCAACGTGATTTGCTACAATTTACTACGTCGACTCTCACGGAAAAAGATGAGCCTAATATTTCCGAAGATATCGTTGTTAAAGTTATTCGCTTGTTGACTAACATGAGCATTAGCTTTGAAGTTGGTCAACAAATTGCTCAAAGCGAAAAATATATCGACCTTCTCGTATCAATCTTAGGTAATATTATAACAAGCATGAAAATTCAAGATTCGAGTTTACTGAAATGCAGTTGGCAATTATTAGAAATCTTTTTTTCGTAGGTACGAAAGACGTGGAAAGACACGAAGAATTAGTTTTCAGCGCACTGGCTGCATTAAGCAATATCTCTTATTATGCGACGGATAACGATGTCTTTGCTTCCAAATTTACACGCTTAATCCAAAGTATGATATTATTTTAATTTGTGATCCGTATACAAGTGTAAAATCTGTTCTTATATTTTTATTTTATTTTTTTCAGATCTTTTGAGGTTTTTGTCCGTAAATAATACAGAAATTTTAATCGAAACCTTGCGTGCTCTCGGAAATATATCACGTACAGAGGATGCCAGAAACCAGTTAACTAGCTTGCGAGGTAGGTAGAAAATATTTACAATTAGCTACTTTGATTGACTGTATATTAAAGAAAATCTGATTTTTCTAGTTATAGAAACTGCAATTTTATTGCTGGAATCGGATAACAAAGACGTTGTTTATTTATCTTGTGGCTTACTTATGAATTTCATGGCCGAAGAATCCAACTGCAAAATATTGTTGAAAGCAAACGGTTTAGAAAGGTTAGTTGAACCTGGATATACGCTTTAAAATCATATTTTCAACAAGGTTCCGATTTAAGATTTTTATTATAGGATACTTGACATTTTTAAGAAGTTTGGGCAACAGGATTGGCAGTTAGCGAGTATAATTTGTCAAACGCTTTGGAACTACACTTGTAACAGTGTGGAATCGGCACATTTTTTGGAGCTCTATCATTTATTGAACATGTATTTAGGTAGGAAAATTCACTTATTTATTCATTTTATTTTGTGATTTTTAGGTATGTTTGCGAACTTATTAACAATTTAATAATAATATTAATAAAATGTTCAAGCATTTAAACTAGTAAATACGGTAGTATGAATTTGCATAGTTAATTTTTCGCTAAAAATTGAAACGGTAAAAATTATTTCTGATTTTTCAGATGAAAGTCAAGCATTCAGCGCCCCTGTTTCGGAACCCCACGAACCGGGGAAAGCAATTGCTCGGGATATTTGGCAACTGGAATTCAACCCGGTGGCATTTCGCTTATTAAACAAAATCAAACATCGATGCGTTTGAAAATCTCATATAGTCATTGTCATCCATCTCGAATCTGTATACGTAGTCGGACTCAAAGTAAGACTTGTACTTTTAATAATTCTTAACATCAATACTAACATGTCGAACATTTTAGCATTTTAGATAATGTTTCGGTTATCCAATTATGCATAAATCAATAACACGCATGCCATTTTAATATTTATTTTTATCAGTGTTTAAAAATGTTTAAATTCTATAGTATCTCATTAAAATTTATGGACGTATTATTCAGTAGGTTTGATACAGTAGTTTTGTTAATAATTAGTCGCATGCGCCCATAAAACCCAAAAAAAATATTAGCCATGGCAACTTCTTTAAAAAGTATCATATATGCTACAACCCTCACTTCCGAATGAATTGTTCAAACATTTCCGCACGTTTATTGGCAATGTACTCTTCGAATTTTTGTATCCTTTTCTGCCTGGCTTCTCTGATGTTATTAATTTCCGCCAAAACATCAGTTTGAAGAATTTCCCCATTTTGGCATTTAAACTTAACGATTTCTAAGGCACGTTTATGATCGGCTTCATCTTCAATGAATTTCGCTTCCTTTATTGCTTCCGACAGACATTCCTTTTTCATAACGAAACAAAAATACAATTATTACCGATTAATTTTATAGTCTATCAAGTTAAAATTTTACTTACACGAGGCTTTGTGCAGGTCATTTGGTAGTGCAAAACTGCACCAAACAGATTCCAAACTGTTAATTGCGGCCACATGACATCTACAAATGCTAGCACAGAATAAGAGCTCTGAAAGTACATAAAAGAATATATAGGCTATATTTGCATTTTCATTTGCAAAATGCCAAGTCGTTAAGTCATATGTCCCCTCGATTCCCTTACTTGCCAAAGCAAGAAATCGCTTAGTCTCACTTCACCCGATGTTCGTACAACCAAGTCGACAGGAGAACTCCCCGATGAATACAAACATTTCTCTAAAACATCTAAGGAAATATCCCTAAAAATAATAAATAAAATTATGCTACGGCCAATTCAAAACTTCAAATCGAATACAGAAGTTCCCGACATACTCTGGTTTTATGAATCCTTTCCTGACCCCGATAGTCATTTCTTGAACAGCATGGCACATTTCTTCTCTGCTCGTATACGACACACAGATATTCCAAAATGCTCAGTAAAATACGAATGGTATAAATGAAACTATTGTACGACACAATCACTACGTTTGGCAATCAAATCTCACTTTTTGTTATCTTTAGAAAGCATTATCATTTCTCCGATACTTTTTTGAATGTCTTTGGGAAGCAAATGAAGTTTGCCGAGGAAACGGATGCAGACTCCCTTCTTTATCATTTTATCTCTGTCAAAAGCAAAGGAAGAATTAACTTGTAGCATATTCGCTTAACGGCAGATAAACACTACATCTAACTTACTTTTCATCGCTCAAACTTTGAAGTTTTTTCCTGATTAAATCCATCAGTCCATCGACTTCTTCTTTCGAACGCTTAAAATTCTCGATGCTAAATGCAAAAACGGTGACTTCGTTTATTCCTAGATGTTGACACCATTGAAGCGTCTGTGCACGATACGAGAATTTTTTAACGGGGTTTGCTTCTCGGTCACCTCATCCTAAACTGATTTTAAAAAAAGAAACCTCGATAAGCTTGTCGAAACCGCTGGCATGTCCCTCCTTTTTCTCCATGTTGTGTTTCTTGGCAAAACGTCGATTGCCGTCCATGATAAACGCTATGTGCTTCGGCATATCTCCAGTTTTTAGCACGTTTGCGCAGAAATTTTCGAGCCAATTGAAATTATGTTCCGGAAACCAAGTCGAAGGATTATTTTCCATCTTAAATTTAGAAAATAATAAAAGTATAATTAATCGATCAGAGTAAATTGGTGAAATGATGGCTCCGAAAGTCATTGAAACCAGCTGGTTTTCCTCAGTGTTTACACATTTTTCATACCATAGCCGAAAATGTGTTCGGATATCGGCAATGTCTATAGATATACGGCCCTTATTTTCAAAACCAGATGGTTTTCCCTTCTTGCACTACGTCATTAACTACAGTTTCCAATAAATGAAGTAATATTTCACAATTATTCATTATGAAAGTATATAAAAAATTTAAATTGTTAATGAAAACCTGTGTTTAATGTTTAAAAATACATGTAACTTTATAATAAATTTTATTTACAGTATGATTTTAAAACTTTTACATGTTTTATGCTCGCAAAAAAGTGCTTTAAATTTCTCTTTGAAACCGCTGCCAAGAGCTAGAAGAAACTGAACATTTTAAAGGCACAAAGATGACAGATTAACTACAAATTATAACTTACATTTCAGTATTCACAGTATTTTCTGCTTGTTTATAATGTTTTCAAGGAGCGTGTCGATTCGGATAAAAGCAGTATATAAATGCCAAGAGCTACAGCGATACAAATTCCTAAGACTCAAATGTTGTGCCGATATTTCTTGGCCTTATTAACGCCTGTTTCGGAAACTGCGCCAATTGTAATTTAGCTTTTCGAGCACAAACACAAGAAACTAAAGAGAGGAGGCACCCAAAATCATCATTTTACCGTCTATCAGCTGCTTCGCCACATGTTGCTTAAATAAATACAATAGGTACGTTCACATTTTCTATCTAATCGATTTTTTAATTGTGTGCTGTTAAATCCCTTGTTACAAAATCTGAGTAGACGGGCTCTGGCTTGACCAACACGACAGAAATCGCCGAGGAGCTTTCGTTCAAAGGTGCTGGACGAGTTGAGTTCTTGAAGTCTGAAATGGACGCCCTGGACCACTGCTGCAGAAGCCCTTAGTTCTGTATGGAATACTTCTGTAGGAAAACTTAAGAACTTGGACCACGGATGTAAGTTAAAAAATAAGAAAACTAAGTTTATTCAGATACAGATAGATACATTGTATATTGAAAGTAAAAAACCTGGAGTTAAAAGAGTTCCTTTCATAGTCTACTTAGGGTTTGTAGGGTGATAGTGAGGAAGAGAAGGACACAACGAAAGGACCACTGTCCTCCAAAAGGGGGTGTCGATCCTTGAATCTTGGATTAAAACTACATGTATGACTTTCCATCGTTTTGTAGATTGTTGGGGGCCTGTAAAATAAGGGTTAATCGTTGCATTAGTTCCAGAATATGGCACACATTTCTAGTTCTCGACATTAAAAAGACAATTTTGCAATCAAGTTTATATCGATTAAATACTTGAAGGAAGTAAGATTTTATTTGGATATCAATTCAATTCAATTCCTTACCCTGCACTCAGCATGTATATTATGCAATGTGGCAGGGAGCAAAGTGCCAGATTTTGTTAAGGTGAACTTTATACGGTCGTGGCCGTTTTTTGGGGAACTATCC
>JAQGCC010003834.1:0-14394 GCA_034698905.1 Xestoiulus laeticollis
GATAGCTCCGCCCATTTCCTGTTTGCACCGAGTAGCACTAAGTTGCACTGAGTGCAGGCCAAAGAAACAAACCTATTGTGATAATTTGCATAACTTCGTAAAGTTTTATAAAACCGCTACTTTGAGCAAGCTGTTAGGCATATTGTTATATTTCTGAATTTTCAGTCGTCAGGAAGGTCAGGGAAAACTGTTTTAAAAACTGGAAAAGTCAGGGACGTTAAACATTTATTTTTTGTATGTACCCTAAACATTGTAAAGTGTTTGTTACGATACGTGCATATATTTGTGTTTTTTCCATATTCTGTCTCTTACAAGTAATGATTGTTGATATTGTGGCAAAATAAGACGCCGTTAACCTCCAATGGCATCCCTGAACTTTTCTCTATTAAACTCACTAATTACAAATGGGTCAAAGCCAAAGTAACAATGCGTGATCATTTGGTGATTAACCCTATAGACTTGCTGCAATGCTTTTTGCCATAGGGGTAATATCGACATGCTACTAATGATCATGGTCTTAAAGGATCGTGAGGTCTTATAAGGATTTCTAGTGTGCTTATTATCGGGCTTGCCTCCGTAATGCACGAGCATATTATAACAGTCAGTTAGATAACATAGGAAACCTGTATACGTTTCCTGGTTTCGTGTGCAATCAAGGATCATTTCGACTATAGGTTAATTGTGGTGTTATTCTTCCGTGTTCAAACAACTTATGCTGGCCAGTTGACCACTGAGACAACTCTTTAATTGCACAACTCTTTAATTGCATAATATCTGAAATTACTGCAGAGGATAATATGCCTAGCTACTTCAAAAATGTACTTTTAAAATTCCTGTAATACAAGTTTTACCATGAATCAATAAAGCACATGCCCATATGTAAAGTAAATTTAATTTTTATTTTGAATTTGAAAACCATTTTAAAAAATTCCTCCATATTTATACATAAAATGAATGTCATATCTATATACTTGTATATAAACTATTGGAACCCTTGTCAAAATCAGCAATAGGCTACATTCGGTATACTTTACTAAAGTCCTATACTAATACTAATACTATACTATACTAAGTATACTTTCATTTTGACAAGGGACTATATATACATTATAAAGTTATACGAATTCATTTTTTCAACATATAATTATATACATGTTCACATTCAAACTTAGTGGAATATCAGATTGGTTATGTGTCGTATGAAACCATGCAATCTTCAGATGTTATTAAAAGAATAATTTTAAGAATGTAATTAATATACTACGTATAAATTCAATAGAAAAATATGGCGCAATGTTTTGGATAAAATATCACCAAACTTTCATGAAAAAAAATGTAATGTTTACTTTTAGTAAGTCTTAAATTTATATAAAAAAAATATTTTTAACATGTTCAGCATGTTACAATTTTACAATTTACAAAATAATTTTAACATCATTTCAAGTTTAACATCAAAAAAGTAATACAAAAAATGATTCGAATCTTTAAATTGTACAACAGTTTGTAGGTTTTAACACCATAAAGTGCTATATGGAAGGCTTTTTGGTCGTAATAATAAGGAAAAGACCTTGTTTTGAAAGGTCAGCCCTAGATTGCTAAGATTGACAGTTTCATCACAGTTGCTTATGAAAGCACATGAACCACGTGACTTCAGCCCCATTGTGGGAATAGCATTCATTGATTTTTTCACTGTTTAATTTTGCTATTTTTTTGTCCCGCTGGGAGTTAGTGCAGCATAAGCAAGAATTGGCCATCACATCAGTGCTTTTTATGTGAGGTGTATTAAAAATCGCCTTCCACGCAAATTTTCATCCAGATTTCCTAAGTGCCAGAAATGCATGCAGCACCCCTCTGTTTCGAGCTTCTAACCACTAATCCAGTTGACATAATGCTGAGTGGAGTGCCTTTATGGGATAATTTGTGCCATTTTTGATGTGTTTATGGGCAGGCATATCCGTGAAATTTACTTCCTAAATCGCAATAAATCCAGCATATCTTTGCTGTTAAATTTTTAATTAACACGAACACTTCTCTTATGAATTATTATTCCGTCCTGTGTCTCAGTGTGGGATATACATACATGTACATGTATATGCAACGATAATAAATGATATATACTGCTGGGCGCATTCGTATGTTTTTATTGTTGAGGAAATGATAAAGTATGATTAATGGCAGTCACATTTCAGCCCTCACTTTTCTTGATTGCTGGAATTGAAAAGTTCACTTTGCTGAAGGAAATTCATGTTTATGGTCTCGAAACATGGAAATGAAATGGGGCAGTCGTTACATGCATGGAAACAGTTTATTTTAATGCAATGTTTTTTTAGAAACTAAGAAAGGTTGATATAACTGCAATATATTTTTTATATGTTAGATCTATGTTTATACGCTCGTGTTATATTGCTTTAGGGCCGGTTGCACCAACTAAGGTGAAAATTTAAGGTTTACTAACCTCGGGTTAAAATATAACTACATCAGATTAGCTGTATGTGTTGCACCAATTCATCCTTGATAAAATAACCCAGCCGGGTTATGGCCCCCATGTTTAACCATGCAGAAAACAAAATGGCCTCTATTTTATTCTAGAATGTTAACCTGAGGTTAACCCTGCCTACTGGTTGGATAATGCTTGTGTAATTAATGCAAAGTTGGGCTAACCTAGTGTTATACAGCAGGTTAACCCTAGGTTATTCTTAACCTCGCTTGGTCAATCGGCCATTAGAGGATTTTACATATTAACCCATGATGAGTCATTGTGAAGGATCTACTACATTATAATTATGCATAGTTAATTAATAAAAATGATTTTACTTAAATTTTATATTGCAATGCAATTTGCTAAAACTTTACATTCTTTGAAAAATTCTAATAAATAACTCAATTTTAATTATGAAAATTTAATTATAGAAATCACATCACTATGGAGTCTCCGCTCAGTCGGCCGATCCTCTTGTCCCGGAGCTGATGTTGTCATTTTGTCTCGTGCTCACATTGCTACCATATTTTAATTAGAAATCGCCCAAACAAAATTGCCCATCCTACACCACACCACCCCACATATAGCCACATTTTTCCCTGTCAATCTCCGTTAAACTTTCCTTACTACGCCACCTCATCCACACGTATCCACCTCACACGCTGTATCCCATAGCAGCATATAAACCATTAAAAAAAAAAATAAAAAAAAATAAAGAACAATTGCTCCAACTTTAAGTAGTACATGTACATACTCTAGTAAAAAAGCTATACATGGATATATATGGACTTGTATGTTCCATACATGTACATTGTATGTATGGTCCATACTTTTAATTTGAATGGATATTTTGCATCTTGCCCATTCCATTATATTTGGGTTAGTCATATCATTTGATGTCTCTTCTGGTTTTGCCATATATAGAATGATAAGTATGTAACATTTTTGCAGATGAAGCTGTCTGAAATAATAACCTGTCTAAAATAATATTTTTCTCTGGTCCCAAGATTATTATTTCAGGCAGATTCTATACATGGCCAATATGTGCATTTTTCACTCGGTTAGCGATATAGGTATTTTAATAACCTCGTCCATCTTAAGATTAATAGTTAAATTTTTACTAATGAGTGAGTTGGAAAGTTTAAACAGCTTTCAGAATATTAATGCAGACACGAATCTGTAATTTGAATATAAAATTGTTATGATCGTATGTATACACATGTATACATATATATCGTATGTATATACATGTAGAATTGCTTGTTTAAACCAATGAATCCGGTCTTAAAGCCTACTTCATGGTTATTTTTTATTTTTATTTCCCATTTTTTTGTTAATATTTTATTTTAAAATGTGGTGTCTCGCCACTTGACATTAGTCAACCAACGCATGACTAACGATGTAGGGAAAAGCAAATTGATTAATTTAAATCCAGGGCCATTATTTCAAGCCCCGTTCAGAAAGCATTTTCCAATTATTTACGCTACATTAATGCCTTTAAGCCCTCTCCATTTGCCAGCTCTTGAAACATTTTTTGCTATCCTAAGCTTGTACTGATGAATGTAATGCCAAGACCCTTGCCTCATTTACATTTATCAATGTGCTTTATTTTGATTCATTGAATTAAATTTGAGGTTGGCAATTTTCTTAGAATTCCTCAAGTGCACATTTTCTGACCGACATTTGTTTCCCATTTGATAAATTAAATGGTACATTACATTATCGTATTTGTCATTTGTCAAATAAGATGGATTTAAAAATATTCATGACACTTGCTTGATGTTAAAAAACGGTGCTGTTTTACAAAAAGTGAATTAAATTTAAATATTGTTATTGTCATTTGTTAATTCAGTTCTTAAACACACAAAGACAAAAACTATAGAAAAGAAAAACGTCTTGAAGATTTTTTTACAAAAATTATTAGACGTTTTAGAACTTTTTAGAAAATTATATATACTTGTTTAATTTTGTATATATCAGTTATTAAATCGCTTTGAGTATTTCGAAGAAATCTAGTTCTTGTAAAATTGATGTCTTGGAGATTTTTTTTGATAAGAGTATATTTATCACACTTCTATTATTTGTCATCTTTATACAGGAATGTGAAAAAAAAGTCTTTAATTAATAAACTTGTACATGGTAGCATTTCATCCGTAAAGCACATGTACGATAAAATGAATAGATGTTCGTTTTTTTCAGATTTTTTTTTATAAAAAACGCGAAGCGAGAAAATTCGCTAAAGCGACAGCATTTATTTACCACTTAATTTAATGTGATTTTTTGTGCTTAATTTGTTGTAAGCACAAAAAATTCGTCAGCATAATGACGTTATTAGGTTAGCAGTATTTTCCTAGAAACGTATTTTTTTCCCGTTTAAGTCTTTATAGGGATATGACAGATAACATTACATGAGCTTATCGATTAAAAAAATTCTAATTATGGTATGAGTTTCAATTAAACTTCTGTTTTTAACGGATAAATTTATGCGATATTTTGTGTCTTTCTTAGCATCGTTGAACGCGTTAAGAAATTTGAAAAAATAAACTGTTTAAATATTCTAGAAAAAAATGATCAGGCCTAGCTTCTACATATGTGTTTTCTAATTAATGTTATTGACGGCATTGCAAAACCGTGTATGTAAGAAAGGACCACAGCTAATCTTTACATCCACACCTCGGCTCATATAAATATATAATGCTATGTTTGTCTAAATGACATTTTCTAATTATGCATAGTTTATGTTATGACCAAAAGTCAGGAAATCCTGTCTATGAATCTATAGGCCTACTTTGTTATGGTACCACGTGTTTTATACAAAGCATATAGAGCTCAATCCCAGGACTTCTATGAAATTAAATTTAAAAAAATACGTCATTTGCCAAGATTTGCTTTATTTGTTTTGTGCTGGAAAGGTAATGTGCACATCTGAGTGCACATGTGCCCAGATAGGCTAAGTAAGGTTTGGTTAGGTGGACAAGATATATGTTAACTGTACAATTAAGCACATTTGTACACAGTTGTACACATACCTTACCGATTTGTTTAATATCATTATGTGATTTTATCAGAAAAGTTTGGATTTTAATTAAGCTTTTAGTGAGGGCTAACTGGTAATTGTCAATAATGCTATTAAAAAAATTTATATGCAAGGCTTGAATTAAGTATTCTTTAAAAAAGCTTACTTGTATTTTAGTGATTTTACCATATTTTTATGTTGTTTAGTGTGTTCCTTAATGACGAATCATGTCTAGAACATGCACATTTAGTGGTGTTCTACTATAGATAGTATATTTTTTATTTGAATTTGTTATATCGGCAGGCATGCAAAGTTTATCCATCGAGATCATATGTTATTGGGGTCCAATTTAAGATGTCAAATAAATTACATTCATGTATCTGTCGCATACTACACGTGTATATAGTTGTAATAAAAATGTATGCACGCGTAAATCATTTATGTTCATGACAGAATGCATGGTGCGGTTTGGATAATCATTTTAGGTTTTGGGTTATTTTTATATTCAGATATGCATGTTGCACTTGACACATCGCATTTCATCCGCGAATTTCGTTGAATTATTATGTTTTTCGGTTTTCTTCTCTTCTCCAGTAATTTCATTACATAGACGATTGGGTTTCCAGAATACGAGATGGGTCTATGCAGGGTATTTCGTAAATCCATTTGTATGCAAAATCAATTTTGCACTTACCCCAAATGTTGATTCTGGCGCTGTTGCTAGCATTTCCAATTCTGTTAGTTGCCACGCAAGTATAGATGCCTCCATCCTCCACACGTGTTTCTGTCACATTCAAATTACTTATTGTGTCTCCCCCGCTGTTTGTATACGTATTAATATCAAATCGTTTCTGAGCTGAAATATCCACGTCGTCTAATTGCCAGCTCATTTGCACAGGTGGGTTGCTCGAAACAACGCACTGGAGATAGAGGTCGGATCCCTGCTTGATCTTAAGCTCACTGAATCGAGATCTAAACTCTGGCACAGCATCTAGAGTAGCAACAGAAAAGCATTATTTTAACATCCTTCAACATTTACTAATTCTATAAAAGAAATCAGGCACGCGTGCACGGCATTTGCATTAGTTCGAGTCCATAAATGACGTGAACAATATTTTACGAAAAATTGACACCACACCTAGTCAATTAGCATCACGATTTTCACTCAGCTGTTGACGACCCCTTAGGTCTTAGTTTTATTCTAAAGAATATAAAGTGTCTTATCTTAAGAGTGAGAATAAGATTTCAGACTAAACTGTTAAGTGGTTGGCTCCAGATTAAGTAAAAATAATTATCTTAAGCATAAGACACTTTAACATATTTTCAGAAACTTTTTCCATAAGCGTTAATCTTCATAAAGCCAAACTAAAAGTTTGAAAACTTAGATCAGGGCATTATCAATATGTTAACCGTGTCTTAAAACACAAGACTAAATGTACTTTTTAAGAATTGTTTTCTTAAGACTAATAAGAATAAGACACTTGTTTTCTTTTTTTTTGGTAAGACACCCACTGTGAGTGCATGATCATATCCAAAGTTTGGCGATAATTGTATTGTTACTTCTTATTTTCTTGTTTAAAAACTTCTATACGACCATATCATGTATTGAATGTATAATTATAATTTCTCATAAGATTGAGCTTCAAAATTTGTTATAAATATAAAAATTATTAAACAATGTGTTGCAGTTTGCCAATTCATAATAGTGTTACTAAAGATAGGATAAACATTTATAGGTTGAAATTTCATAATTTAAATTCTGAAATTTTAACTAATAAGCATTTGAATAAAAACGTCTTTACACATTGCCTTTGAACATATGGTAATTTCTGCATATATATTGCATTGTTTTCATTGCTTTCATTGAAAAATTTAAGATGTTCATGCATGTTCATTTAACTTGTATTTATGGTTTCATAGCTATATTTGGCAATGTTATTGTTCTACACACATGTCATTTTCTAACAAAAATCAAAAATTACTCCAGAATTTTGTACTGTTGTTTTTAAAGTTAAAATCTTACCTCCCAAGGTAATCTCTGCTGATCCCTGAGCTGTTTGTTCATCATTGGCAACAAAGCATTGATACATTCCTCTGTCTTCTCTGGTGACATCGTTGATGCTAAGAATTTGCTTGGAAAGCAATTGGATTCTTCTATTTATTTGTATTGGTTGGCCATCTTTAATCCAAGACACTGAATGGACAGGATGACCTGATATATCACAATTGAGCATTGAAGTGCCTCCAACATTGGCTAGTTGATGCTGGGGTTGAACTCGAACCTTCAAATCCGCTGCAAAAGAACACAACCAAAGTTGTTTTATTAAATTGGAAATCTTGTAACACTTTCTACAATTTCAGGATCCAATTTATCCGAATACACTCAAGTTGCCTCTTAAACTTTGTTTTATTTCGATTAGAAAAGGAAACTTGATGCTTATGTGTCCTCGAGATTAGAAACACAAGAATAATTGAAAGTATATTTTCTTGAATTTTTATTTTTTTTCTTCTCTACTTTGTATTATTTTCAAATCAGCTTATGTAAGATTTATTTTGCTCGGGTGCTCGCAATCTAATTTTGCACGCTAATGAGCTTATATCGATTTCGTAAAACGTTTTCATATAAAGCATATATTTCAATTAATTTTTTTTTGTCATGGCATCTTATATGATAAAATTATATCCCAGAATTATTTGCTAAACTAACAAAATTGTGTTGTCGAAACTACTTTGTGTCATATTTCTTGGTGGACACTGCAGGAACGGACAGAATCTTGGGTGATGCAACGTACAGCGATGCTTCACTATGTCCGTATGCATCGAGAATCACATGTTTGTTTTCCGGAGTCATTCTAGACTGCTTCCCATTCCTGTAGCCATGCTGTGCATTGAGAATCACAAGTTTGTTGTCCGGGGTCATTCTAGACTGATTCCCATTCCTATAGCCATGCTATACTATATGTGCAAGTGGATCGAGAATCACAGTTTGTTGTCCGGAGTCATTCTAGACTTTCTCATTCCTGTAGCCATGCTCCACTATGTGCGAGTGCATCGAGAATCGCAGGTTTGTTTTTCAGATTCATTCTACAAAGATTCCCATTCCTGTAGCCATGCTATGTGCGAGTGCATCGATAATCACAGGTTTGTTTTTCAGAGTCATCTAAAAATGATTTCTATTCTTGTAGCCATGCTGCACTATGTTTTTACCCTAAGAAAAACCTGGGCCTAAGCCATGAATTTCAATGGACGTTTCTTATTACCTGTCACACAGATTGTACCAAAGGCACAATTCAATGCTGGCAATTTCCAATACAATAAATATTTGCAAAAATTGTTATTTCTTTTCTTAATGTGGCGTGGTGTTTCATTTCTGACCATCACTTCCGTTACAGAAAGTGCCTGTTGACGGGCAAATGCAGTAACTTTAATGCATTTTTTATAAATCTATCGGCTCTTTAGCTTTCTACGACCTCCTAAGGAGAAACTACATTAGCTAGTGTTTCAAGAATGTTACTTTAGAAGGTTTTTTGTGAAGATATATCGATGGAGAATATGTTAGCTCGCTCAGAAATTTGGGACATTTATGCATTATGCAACACTTTTACTTGACGATGACGGTCAGAATGGTTTCCTGATTTTTTCAGAAGTCACTCCTGAAATAGGCCCTTTATAATGGATGTTTTGTTGTAAAAATAACGTCGAAATAAGCTTAGTATATTATATAAATTGAGAGGGCGGTGAAAAGAAAACAATAGAAGAACCCATAATAAATCCTCGCAGAACCTAATTCCTGACCATCTGGGAATATTTTGATTTCTGGTTTTAGTGTTTTCGAGCGCAACAATAACATTTCACGCCATTCCTATGTGCCACAATAACGATTCCATGTACGGTATAAAAATACTACGAAATGGACATTGTTTTATTTGCCTCAGTAATTGCAGAAAGATTGCTTTTCTATTTTCTATTTCCAAACTGAATCTGGACAATTGAATTGCAGACGTTCTTTCCCATCATTTTATTTCTCAACCATAAAATTGCAATAAATCCTAGAAATTGTTTGGACATTTATTTGTACAATCTCGTAATAGAAATATTGAAAGTTTTTGTAAGTTATGGTGCAAACTTTGTTTGGTTGTTAAAGGATTCATTCATATTTATCCATAAAATACCAAAAGTAAATGATATGCTTACCTGTTATTGTTAACGTAGTTTCTACGTGTTCTTCTCCCACACTATTATTCACAAGGCAAGTATATAAACCACTATCTTCAATGGTTGAATCTTGAATTATCAAAAAATTGTTTTGTTGCCTTATCCTACCGCCACTTGGATAACTTAATGGTTCCTTATCTGACAACTTCATCCATCTGAAATTTTAAAAATAAAATAGATATAGTTATAGATTAAATAATTAAATTGTAAAGTGAACGTAGTATTGTCTATATTACCATTTCTAGTTCATTAAACATGTAGTTTATTTTATAAGCTTATATGCATGTTTTCAATAGCTTTTTGAAAACTGGTTATTGAGATATATATATATATATATATTGGAGTGTTTCGTTATTTTACATGTAATAAGATTCAAATAAATTGCTGTGTATAGGTAAACAACTTGTGTGCTACAGTAGAATCTGTTTCAAATAATACTCTTGGGTTACAGTGTATACAGCCTCAAAACAGGGAATTTCCCCTTTTTGCATTCTTCATCAGTCACTAGCTATTGGTCGACACTAATTACACAGCTAAAAAATAATGAATTCTCACGTTTTTTTCATTCCTTATACATGCGTACTTGTGTATATATAGATAAATCAGCAGTTATTGGGTATAAAAAGCATAGTTTTATTGCTTTGCATATAAGCCCTGCTATTTTTGTTTCCATGTTTGACATTTTTGATTCCATGTTTGTTATTTTTTGCATTTGAACTGTTGATATTCCCTTAAAAATCATTGGGACCAATAAAAATTATTAAATGTCACTTTATGGAGGTTTATTATTTTATACATGGGTCCCAAGTCGGGACCGGCACATTATATTATTTCGGAGAGGATATTATATATTTTACACAAGATTATTTTAGACAGGTTCTACAACTTGTGAAATATACAGATTTCGGTTGCAAATCAATGTAAGATATGAGCATCATCAATCCAGATATGGTTTTCTGACTTATTATTTCTAAGATTGCGAGAAACCTGTTATTTCGTTATCTTGGCGTTTCCCCACGGTCAGTTATTTATAACTTTATTATTTTTTATATTAAACCTGTTATGGTGTTCGATCCTATTATAGGTTTCCACTCTTCTGATATCGAATAATAGCATTACATTTAACTTTTTTGGTTTTATCTTTGAAACAAGGAAGCTTCTTTTTTGTTGTCTATTTTTTTTCTGGGGATTTCTTTACGTTAGTCCCAATAAAAAGAATGAAAGTTGCTGATAATGCCATTTCAAATGGTTAGTCCGTTGAATGTGAAGAGATATACGGCTGCACTACGTCTTTAAGATAGCTCAACATTGTCTGAAGTGGCCTAGAAAGAAGTAGAGGAACATGTTCAAAAATATCCATCAGAAATGTCGTTGCTGCCTAAGGTTCTATTGGAAAAACAGGTTTCTCAAAATTTGTTTAGGGCATCGAAACTTCAAATACATTAAACACATATATATATATATATATAATTATTTCAGAAAACAGTTATCTGTCCTAAGACAACATTAGTGAGGTGCTTAATTATCTCGGATTAACTTTAATACAAATATTGACACCAGTAGATTAAAAATTGTTCATCATTATAATACCCGTTGATATATGTTTACAAAACATCGAGCCTGTCTAAAATAATCCTGTGTAAAATAATATCCTCTTTAAAATAATAAAATGTGCCGGTTCCGACTTGAAACCCTTGTATAAAATATCCCTGTCCGAAATATTAGCCTGTCTAAAATAATATTTTTTCCTTGGTTCAAGAGTAGACTATTATTTTAGACAGGTTCTACTGTATAGTGGGTTAAATTGTTAGATTATATAAAGACATTATCAGGGGTCTTTACACAGTTCTTGCATCGTCTTATTGTCATATTATCTTTTATGCAATAACGTGTGCAGTTCAAAACTTTCTGATTCTGAGAGCTACTCATTGAACAAGGATTTGCACTTCAAGAGGTGCAAAATGTCCACCTCTTCTTTTCACAGAACTCACTCGAAAGTCTCATACATTATATAGAAAACAAAAATCGCAGCATACTACAGTGTACATTGTACGTGGTTTGACAATTTACGTCTTTAAGCAAGGCCAAGAAATACATTAGATTTTGAAAGCAAAGGGGAAAAATCAAACGCGAGGGAACCTATCAAAAGCATAAATATAATACAAGCTTTTTGCATTTGATAAAAAATGCAGCCTCAGGTCCAATTTTCGTTGCAGATTCTCTTGTACATGTGCAAATTGAGATAAACAAGTTTTTTTTTTTCACATTTGCCAAAGTAAAAAAAAAAAAAAAATCTGCCAACTTTTAGATCGAGCAATTCATATACGCATGCATAAATAGCGCAAAAGAGAGGCATATGCTTAATGGAGCTTCCTCAATAAAGTAACTCTTCTTTAACTATTGGGTGTTCTTGCAGGGAAGATGAATGGAGCATAAATTGCGCACAGGCGCCTTATTTCCCAAGAATTGGCAGCCAAGAACCACTTGAAAACTATCTTTGGACGGCATTTTCCAGAAGTTGCAATATGCTTCAAACGCTAAAGATTTCTTTTTTACGAGAAGGAGTCAAGTCAGGCAAAACGAAAATGCTTCAAACATATATCGTTTGCTAGGCATTACCCCTCGTGTAACTTCATTGTAAAATTCACAATGCATGAGCGAGGATATTCAACTGTATAGATGGCCTCGGTTGGAAATTGCGAAGGAGAAACAGAGCTCGTATATTTCATCTTTATATGTCTTTGTTGAGCTTTCGAGACGTCTATTGGTGGTCTAAAACTTCAATTGAGCTATTTTTCAGTCTTCTACGAGCAGATTTCTACATAAACACCGAGATGCATCTAACGCCTAGCTCTCTATTCAGCTTATGGTGCGTAGATATGCTCTTTGAAACGGGAAATTAAACTTTCCCCAAAATCTTATTCTGAATGACAAGAGAAATGCTTTGATAGTTGCCAAATTATGAATGTCTATTTACTTCACTCAATATGAAAAATAATGCATTTTCAAATGGCAGTCATGCGACGTAGTTTGGCAGCTAGAATCTCCCACAACTTCACTATATACATGTACGTTGCCTCTTTTTTTTTTTTTTTTTTTAAAAAACACATTTCTATTCATAGTTGTTGCTATCAATCTATAGATTTTTACGCTGTTTTTGGTATTGGGAATTGCGAGGGTTTTCACTGAATTATAATGTAGCCATTTGCCAGTTTTAAAGGGCATTATTCTAAAGAATAAATCTACTAAAATACCAGGATACCATACATTTTGCAATTTCCATTATAATCAATAATCATTATTGAATACGTACATTTAAAAATAAATGGCGATGAATACATATACATGTACACACACTTTATTACAGGTGTTCAAACCCTTGCCATTGAATATTAGATCTAATGTATGATTTTTTGCATGAATATATAGCTATTGGGAACACCTATCTTGTTTATGAAAAAAATCTACAGTACAACCTGTCTAAAATAATATGTATGTTGGGACCAGGAAAAGTATTATTTTAGACAGGTTCATCTGTAAGCATGCTACAACTGCGAAATAGGGAATCTACCTTTTTTAAATCCTTCATGAGTCACCAGCTATTGGTCGACACTATTTACACAAAATGCAATTAAATATTATTATTATGAATTATTAAATATCACTTGAGGGATGTTTATTATTTTATACACGAGTCCCAAGTCGAGAACCACATTTTAATATTTTAGAGGGGATATTATTTAATACAGGTTCTACTATAATGAGAATTAACTAAACATACAGTACACTGTTGTACAGAACACTGTACATGTACTTCGATACATATACATGTATACGTACTGTATGCATACATTTTTAAAAATTTTATTTTATTAATTATTAATAGCAAGTTCATGTAATATTGTAATGTACATGTAGGCTACTGTGCATTAGTTAATGTATTTTGCATGTACATTACTTGTTTGAATCCAAATTCAACGACATGTAGGATTAGGTTTCTATGGTTCAAAGGTGAACTTTGGATCTATCATGACAAAAGCTCATTTGCATAACTATGACTGAACTCCTTCTACTGGATTAGTTTTTGATCAACTCTCGCGAATGATTCACCCTTCGTTTATTAAGAAAAATAATTTTAATGAAGACAACGTACAGCATGTTTCCTTCACTTAATATTTCGTCTTTCTCATGAGACGATCGAAACGACGCTTTCCGGTTAATTTAACCCCCTTGTCGTGTAGCATGTATCGAATGTTTTCATGTAAATTTCCCCACATCGATTTAGATGACCTTGTTCGGGTTAAATGGCTCATTAGCAGTACTAACTTCATTTTGGAGAAATTGTCTATGAGAGGATGACCGAATAAAACGATGAACAGCGTTTAAAGACAACATATATTTTTCGGTAAGATGATAATTCAACTTTCATACTCGTATAGTACAGTACATTCATTTCGCTTGACCATTTAAAATGTACCATGATGCATATTAGGCCCGTTATGACTACCGATACTATGCCTAACTTAAAATGCAAATTTTTCTTCAATTCGTTAATTACATGTACAAATGAATATCACAGAATGCATTTAGGGTACTCAGGCAGGCGCAAAATTTTGTACTGCTAGCCACGCCCTTTTTTCGTATTATTGGCGGGCATATCTGCGCATGTGCAGTTAAAATTTAC
>JAQGCC010003835.1:0-14393 GCA_034698905.1 Xestoiulus laeticollis
AAGTGAAGCCTCTTTGAAACGAGGTGCAGACGACAGAAAGACGTGATACACATCAAGTGGAGCTGCCATCTTGATTGAATTCGTGCAACTCGATCAAGACTTAATGGACATCAGGACTCTTGATTTGATAGGTGTGAAGAAGGTGTTATAGTCTCTTTCAAAACAGAATCAAGTGGCGTCTTGTGAAACATTTGTAAATAAATGTAGTATATATAAGACTAAGGCGTGTTTAATGTGATAAATGTCTTAAGACTAATACACTTAAATTTCTTGTAATACCCTCCACTGTGCCAGCATATGCATGACCATTTACTTGTTAAGAAAAGCACATTTCCATAACAGGGATGGGAAAATTTAATTCTTATTCAAAGTTGGATTAAATTGATCGATATAGTGCCTAAAAATGTTTATTTTTTTCTTTATAGGTAAGTCACAGTTTTAGCTGTTACTCTATATGTAAAATATGTTTTCAACTACGACAGATGGGTGAGTCAATATTTGAAAATGTAATTGTTAATCGTGTCAATCTACTGCTGTATGTAATAAAAATGTCTATATTGACGTTTTTTATGTTTTACTCAAAACTAGGTTTGGTTTTTGGTTATTTCTTTAGGTTAAATTTGACTTTTAAATCAATGTTATGTAAATATTTTTCAAGGAGTAGATTTGTTTACTCAATTTTTCAAATATACTTTATATTCATGGACTTGCAAAATTTTGCTGTTCCGAGACTAATGTTTTTAGTCCATCCATAATAGGCGAATGAAAGTATGGGGTAACGATAAACCCCCCACCCACAACGATATGAAGATGAAAGTGCTACAGAATTTTTTGTATAACTTCTGCCCAATGCTCTTTTTTTTCAAATTATAGTAGCGCCTATATGCATTAGGTTTTTAATTAATTCGCAAAAAAACGACAAATTTCAAATTGAACTTCATAAAATCAATTAAAATTCTCTCAGGCTAAAGATCTAAACCAATTTTCTTGAAAGCAGATTACTCTGTTTTTGATTTTTTTTTTAAATTAATCTTGCAATGTAATTTTATATTAAAAGTGGTTTCTTCTCTGTTTTGGTTCTATCACATCTCCCGAAAACCCTTTGCCATTTTATTATTATAATTCACTCGACTAGATATACACAACTATCGTGTAATCGTGTTTATGCACAAAAGCAAAAAAAATATGTATGTTGTTTACATTTAAATATGAGTTAATCTAGAGTACACTGTCATCTAGAAATGTTTGTTTTTTCTACAATTTTTTTTAATCAAATAAGAAAAACTTTCTTTTAAAGGTTATTTGGTATCAACATTTTGTATTATTTCTGAGCATGATGGGATTAGTCAAAATTTGTCCCTCAAATAATACAAAAATTCTTTATAACAATAGGTTCCTTCACGCGAACGCTGTTAAGCACAAGCCGGCAACGCTTTTCCGGCGTAATTAGATACGCGCATGAACAGCGCATGCGCACATCTAATTACGCGAGAAAAGCGTTGGCGGCTTGTGTTTAACAGTGCTTGCGTGATGGAGCCTATTGATGTATTTAATATTATCATGAAACAAATGTTCTGTGTATAAAAAAATTTAATTTTTCCAGCATCTTGTTTAAGATGGTTAAACAAAGGAATTTCATTCAAAATTCTGAAAATAGAAAAATTCATAGTGTATCTCCACTTAGGTTTTTTCATAATGTTTTTAAAGACATTATGTAGTCTACATGTAAGTAGGACATTCCGTTTCAGTATCTCCTGGAGTCTTATGAGCCATTACAAGAATAGATGGTTTTAGACATGGCACGAAATGTAAATTGTGTTATTAAGAGGTTGCTAAACCCCACATCCGCAATGCTTATAAATACGAAAGCCAACTCATGATATAAATAGCAATTACGTGCTGATAATTTTGCATCTAAAGTAGAAACGTTTTATCCACATTTCATCTCAGATGGAAATGAATTTTAAATTTGCTCGTTTATTCAAAAACGAATTGTAATTATCCAGACTAGAGCTGCACTCACGTCTTTTCTGATGTCTGGTTCAAAAAACTGATCTAAAGAGTATCTTTCTTATCCACAAGATAAGGTTGTGTGGTGTGTTTTCTGAATACTATCTGTCCACTAGGACTTTTATCTATTCCAGTTACATGTAGCTGTTGAAGCATCCCTGCAGCCATTGAATGGGGCGTCCCCTTAGGGAAATCCATCAAAGTGCCCATTTCCTTCACATTTACCCCACAATTTCAATATTGCACCTCTGAGGAAAATTAAAAGCTCTTGATAGCTCGAAACAATTAATTTACTTTTTTTTATCCAGTGGTTCCAATGGACCTTTGAACGGCCATGGGATGGAGCCAACTGATAAATTTATTGCGGTTTTGCTGGGGAAATTAAGCTTGTCAACGTTTTCCAACCGCAATAGGCCTTTCACCAGATAATGAAGTGCTGTCCAGCTCATTAATTGGACAAGCTCATTATGTAATAGGTCGACTGGACGTGCGTGAAATTCAACGCCTTTAAAATTTTCTGTTAATCAGTGTCACGATAAAGTATGATACAATGAAAACCACTTTATAGGGTTGCGTTTGGCAAATTTTAGTTTTTGAAATACTGATGTTTCAAGAGTGTATTTTTTGAAAATGCTGTCTTACCAACAAGAGAAAATCGTAAATTTGAGACTATGGCAAAGAAAAATAATGAAAATTGCATCTGAACAAATCTCGTATTTGGAGTGTGATTTACTGCGGATATAGAAATAAAATTTAGTACAATGTTATTTTTATTTTGTTGTTTCTCTCTGTCGTATAAAAATGTCCACTATCGTTTTCTAAATATTTTTCTTCATGAAATTAGCACACGAAATTCTGAGGTTAATAGAATTCAATTGGCATGCTATTCAACAGCTGTAAACTAAAACTACAAATTGTTTCTCTCAACATGGGCACTGCAGTTCTCTTAGATGACAATTATATCACAAGTATTTTACCATTTCCAAAGTACAACATATGAGGTTTGCCTTTCCAAAATATTACTCCTTTCCCAAAAATTTTACCCCTTCGATTCGTATTATAGAAATTAGCTTTTCTAAGCGGTGCATTATGGGTTGGTTGGCCTGCATCATTATGATCAACCAAGGCAAAGCCGAGTATTTCGGCTAGATATAAAAATACAATACAGTACAATTGCACATTTTGTTAAAGCTTAAAGTAATGGTTAACATTATAAAAGTTTAATACTACTGTTCATCATAAATTATATGTTTAATATTTGTTGCAACAGCATCATTTAAAACATTTTTAACATGAAATTTCAATGTAAATTCTATGACTTTTTTTCCATCAAACAATTCTCCCCAAAAAACTTACAATGAAATTTTCAAGCTGTCTCAAATAGAACAAACAATGAGAATGATGAGGTTATGAAACCTGTTATAAAACTAGTGAGATAAGCAATTGGGACCAAATGCAGCTTAAGGTATTTGGACTCTTGAAAGTTATTGAACTTTTTTTCCTCCTTTGGATGAGACATCTAGCACTTGTTTTCGTTTTCCCTTTTTAATTACACATTATTGAAATATCTTTCGACGTGATCTCCTGGAGCTTCATCTCAATATTTTTTAATAAATCCATAAAACCTTAGAACGCTAGCTTTATTGCGGCTATTTAATTAGATGAAGTCTTACGAGAGAATCGACTCTTAGTTTTGCCCTTCTTCGTCAGAATTTTATCAAAACGAAATTTGAATCTACCATCTTCTCTCCTCATCGATTTTAGATCAGGTTTTCAGTTGGGATAATACTGATTAATTAATCGCCTTGCAGCCATTGGACATCTTTATTCGATGGTCTCTGGTGAATTTTGGCTATAGAAAACTTGCTCATTTTTCATACGCAATTTCCTGTGTGGTCTTCGATAGGACTTGAAACTTATAGCACGGTTTTAAGGAGATGCTTTAGGGTGATTTAAGCTTAATTCCTCTTCGTATTATATTTTTAACGATCGTATTTTCAGTTTGGAATAAGGCGTGCGGATTTAAATTTATTATTGAGATGCATGTTTAGCAAGTTTTAATGGTCTGTTTAGAAATAAAATAATGGAAAATGATATCTGCATATTGCATCTTGTCTTGTATCGTAGATTGTGAATGTGATGAAGAAAAGCTATACATGCATGAAATCTATGACATGTCAACGGGACTAAACTGATAGCACTGCTGTATTATTAGAAATATGCCCCATTGTTAATGAGATTATGGAATGTACCATTGTTGTCCTAATTTAAAATGAAAGTAGTCTTATATTATAGTGGGATCTCATAAGTTTCATAATATCTTATTATTAAGGGAATCATGCCAAAACCCATTTATAGTGAGAATCTCCTAATTCATTGCATAATTGTCATTGATTTTTTTTTCTATGATACAGCTTGAGACCTACAGAAAAATATTTTCAATAGTCGCATACTTGTAATTTTTTTTTCTGAGTGATCACTTGAGATTTTTCAATTGGATTTTTCAGAATTTCAAAGAAATTAACCAAAATGCAAATACTGTTTTGAATGTAAGACATCAAACTGATATCACACACGTTAAGAGGAAATTTTATTTTGGATTCTTGCATGTATGAAATTCGTGATATTTTTCCAGAATTTTCAAGGGCGTGTCAAGATATTATTACTGGCCATGTGAGCAAACAACCAGTATAGTATGCATACTAAAGATATTGTGATGTTCATCTCGTCCAAATATCTGAAATTTAATTTCAGGGAATGCAAAAAAAAACGAATTCTGATAAAATGTTTTATCTTCTTGTTTTTATATTGCATACATGAACTCAACACAATAGAGTACAACAAACAAAACATAGCTGGCATTCCAGAACGTTAGGCTCTGGCTTTTCACTGCTGGTTTCACAAAAGTATGCTTAATATGTCATTGGCAATTTGGGAAATATTATTACTTATTTGAGGATATTTTTGTGTGCAATGGTATATCTGAATAAATGTATGGACACGATGACTTATTCACGTACATCAAACAAATGCTGCTTATGGACAAAATCCAACAAAAAAAAAATGAGTAATTGGCTCTCTAAATAAAAGTAATGTCTCGAAGAAAATCAATTATAATAGGTTATTAGCATGTACAGTGCATTCATTGGATGTAATTTCGTTTGACAGACGTCAATAAAAGTAGAACCTTAATGAAGCAAATTGTGTTTACGAAGGAATAAAAATAAAGGCAGCCAATGCCATAAATGATGCCAAAAATGACGTAATATTTTGACAAAATTGTAGCTGGAAGGCGAGCGAATAAAGTAATTTCGAAAGAAGGCCGTAAGGAATTAGTAGTAAACCTATAAGTCTTATACGAAACATCGCAGGATGAAAACTCAATGCCAGGGCATTCATATTTCCTAATTGAGAATCTTGTTTTTCCGAGACGTATTTTTACCTCAAAGCATCTTAAATTCAATCAACTAACCCTCCTACTGCATGAATATGCGTCACGCTGTAAAATATTAAATCAATTATCAAGCATCAAAAATGTTAACAAACGTATTAAAAATTCTTGAAATAAATTCCTGGTTGGATATATGTGATCTTGCACACCATGTGAATAATATGCATGACCTAGACAAATTTAAAGAGGATACAAACACGAGAAATAATAAAAATAAAAAAGCACGCAACCTGCTGGCGGAATTTAAATGAAGCGCCGTTGCAATATTACCACTGAACACGTGATGTAAATAAAGCTGTTACCGTACGATATGACTGGGGCATTCAGCTTCTAAATTTCGCTCAGACTTGTCTGTTGAAATGAGTATTTTTGAAATTTTTAATACCGTATAGTTGAGGTGAGTTTAGATTCATTGAAAGTTGTACCAAACCTTAAAAACAATGGCCGGTACTTTAAAAATGGTTGCCATAAAAATCGTATATGGATCATTTCTAGGAAGGACCCACCCAATTTCAAATTGGAAACACATTTATATTGCTATTTTACTGTATTTTATAGAGCTTTCGCCATGTAAGCTCGTGTTGCTTCATCTGTTCTTATCTTGCCTCATTGGCATTAAGGCTAATGGAGTGTGACTGTAAACCTACGGCGCCCCAGCTAAGCTTCCTGTACATAAAGGGATTAAGATATTTGAGAGTAAGCAACATTTTTTTATAACTTCGATGCAGATCGATGAAATTTAAAGTTTACTTCATCATCGTATGACGCTTTTTAGTTTCTTTTCTATCACCTTGCTGAAATGCAATAAATTTTACCTACATGTATGTATCAATATGATGACAGATAACTGCGAGCATTTTAACGACTATTATTGAAATTGTAAAAATTTTGAAATTTCCAAATTGAAAAATTGTGCTATATGTTCATTCATCTTGCATGTTTTCAACACTTATTTGTATTAATAATATAGGGGGCTAAACTGTAGTAATAGATTAGAGGGATTGAGCACGTCTCCCTTAATGCTCCCTTAATGCTAACCACATTGACAGCACTGTATGTTTTTCCAATGCATTCTCGTTAAGGTAAATCAGTTGACGGGGCATTAAGGGAGGCGTGCTCAATCCCTCTATTGATTGGCAGGTTTCCTTTAATCTGGGCGACATTGGCAGCACTGTTTTTTTACCAATGCGCATGCGTGTGGACGATGTTATATGGTTGAGTGCAGACGAAAATGTCATTAGTTTAACGTGATACCCCAACTTCTTTGAGGAGCGTAACGACTTTTACGTCGCATAATTTCTTGATGCGCATGCGTAATAGTGTGTTTATCGTTCTCGTTAAGATTAAAGGAAAGCTACGCAATCCCTCTAATGTTAATTAAGAGCCTCGCAATGTCGTCCATGACGTTAACCTACATGTCAATTGCACATTTAGTTCATTAAAAAAATCTGTACATAACGAAAGGTATACATTATAATTCTAATCGGAATGCTTTCGGAATTTGATGATTGCATTTGTAGGGCTTAAGATCCCCCTTAATTCTCGAACAAGATAAAATGTGCCTCTCCAAACACGAAGGATGCGTGTCATCCATTATTATCCGTAGCCCTTTATCCCTTGGATATCTATAACAATAAATGAAAGAGCTGTCGGATATATGTGCATTGCCTCAATTTCATCCTATAAATATAGGCCTATTGTATATTAGTTGGGGATTTTTTTTTTCTCTCTATCAACCCCACATGTAATCCATTAATTCTGCTAACACCATCGTGGGACTCTATATTTCCTCATATCAGATTATCTTTTCTGGTTGCGATCGGTGAATTCTGCTAAGAAAATCTATTCGCTATATGCTTCTCGTCGTTTTTTTAGTGCCAACCCCGAAAATCAATCAAACGAAGCACATCGGTGTGAAATTCCCGTTGACTTATTGAACCTAAGCCACACACGACGATAGGTACAGGGTGTCCATCGAGGAACGGTTTATCTGTTTTATTGGTCAGTTTTAATCCGGTTCAAAATAGTCGATTAATTATTTGGAATGGATTTCATCGCTGCTGAAAATGGCTATTGATTTGTGAATTTTATTATAGGTTAAGGTTTCAATTATCTATACATTGGAGGCCTACTAAACAATGCAGTCAGTTTTGACCTGTATTTTTTGTTGACCAGGAGGGAGGGAGGCTGATAAGTTATTGGAAAAAGTTTTAAATAATTTTATTATAAATAGGTTCACACAGTGTACATGCCATATTTTGTCTCCATAAATGTCATAAAAGATTGTTATTAACGAACATCTATGTACATGTATATAAAGAAGAAAAGTATATACAGTATGTGTGTATGTGGCTATGTTTGCTCAGCAAAAACTTTGGATCCAGTCCCCTGATTGCTTTCAAATTTTCCACAAGAATTACTTAGCAACCCAGAAAAACAACAGAAAGGTTCATGATCCCAAAATTATTAACTCTTTCCCATACTCGCTCATTTTATACTCATTTTAACTCCCAATATGGCTGCCTAATTTACTGAACCGTGTACGTTTCGTAAAAATACAATAGATAACCCCTTACCCATTCTCTCCTAGAAAATTCGGCTTGTAACGATAAACTAATGATGATCAGGGCATCAACTTTTCGCAGAAAATGGTCTTATAATTCGTAAATATACTTTTTGTACTTCTGAAAAAAATAAACTTAAATTTGCCAATATTGAAATTTGACACATATGTACTGTATACGTCTTCATCCTTTGCATTCCTGATCTTGATATTATCATGACTATAATTTCATTATAATTATAATGATCAGGGCATCAAATTTTCGCAGAAAATGGTCTTATAATTCGTAAATTTACCTTTTGTACTTCTGAAAAAAGAAAACTTAAATTTGCCAATATTGAAATTTGACACATATATACGTCTTCATCCTTTGTATTCCTCATCTTGATATTATCATGACTATAATTTCATCATAATTATAATCTAATAATCTATATATAATCATCATGCCATTTAAAATTATTGCCGATCCTTATAATTTATTCAAAGCTCCCAATTATTTGCCTTCAGTTTTGAATGATCAGTTTTGTAAGGAGATGTAATCCATTTTAATTTTTTAAAGATTTATCCCTAATAACCAGGATCCACTAAATTCCCAAGTCCCTTCGTTGTAATGATTCTATCGTGCACAACGTGGATAATCAAACTTTATGGGACAACCTTAAGCATTGCATGTACATGTATTGTCCAAGCATGGGGTTCACATCCGTCTTAACGTATAGAGTATTTTTTTGTCTTGCTAAGCCGTTTCTTCTCGTGCATGTCAAGACAAAGAAAAAGAGTATAGGTGTAGCAAACAATGTGTTTGCTAGTCAACATTCGTGTCTTGTACGTGTAGCCGCGTTCGTTGTTTGCGAGCATGTTCTCTACTTTTCTCCCTTGGTTGTGGTTGATGGATTTAAGGATTGCGCGTTGGAAAATCCTTATGTTTGCTCCAAATTACCGCATGTTGTTGTTTGTCCTTACAACCGCCGTCCTCTCGTTACCAACGAAAGGGATTAGGTGGAAAACCCGGTGCTGCTTTTGACCGCAGCTGCAGGCCAGTGGTCAAGGGCCTAAAAACCCGCCGGACACTGTCTTGTTCGGAACAGGCGATGGTCATTGCCATTTTGTCGAGGCAATAAATAACTATTTACGGCTATTTAGTCGCTTTCGAATCGTCCCTGAATCGCCTTTGCACGGGCTTACTAACAGCCTTTCTCTCGGTAATAACGCCAATTTTATGCTTTTGTCGATACGTTGATTAAATCCTGCTCTAATGCCGTTTAGCCACCTGGACAAAATGAAACGTATTTGGCAAAAAAAAAATGACAGACTTATGTTACTTGACATAGTTTTATCCTTTATAACACGAACGTGGATTAGTTGAGTTCGTTGCAATCCTACTCAAAATAAAAAGGCCTTTTCTAGTTGTATATTGTATCTTTACGTTTTGTGTAATGCCTGTTTTTGAAAAATAAGTACTTAAGTGAAGCATGTCTTGTGAGGTATCTATCGGAAGGTTATGATAAAGGGATTTGTATAAACTGCAGTGTTTTCATAGATAAGTTATGCACTGCGACCAAGGTGGTTTTTTTGGTACCTAACGGTCACCAAATTAGTAACATGTTTCGAAAATTACCTATAGCACAAGAGAATGATAGTAGCCCAGGTCACAATTTCTGTCTTTTTATAATAGTAACTTGAGAAACTCGATGAATATCATTTTAACATCAGGGCTGTGTTGGTTGGCAATCACTCAAAGTTCGTAAGTCACCAGTGATTGCCAACAATTTTGAAATTGCACCCATAGTCTCGAGTTACGATGTTTTTACTGTTTCATATTTACTGATAAGGTTCTTAAAACTTGGTATTATTTGTCAAAATTTTATGAACATATAACAATTTGGCTCGTAAAACAAACATATGGGAGAAAGTGCTCGCCATTTGGTGATAAATGTGCCATTCGAACAACAAAAGCAGCGAATAAATAATTATAATTGCTCGTGTATAAACTTCATGATGTCATGTTCGAATCACATTTTCCTTGTCTAGACGCTGTCATGAAGACAAATGTTTTATGAAAAAAATCTCAGTTTTTAAATCTGGAAATTTTGTTCTTCCGACAACAATCCGAAGTGCCCAATAAATTATTATTTATTGGACTGGTAATAACTCTGGTATCATTCTTTGCATTTTGACTTTATGGTGTGTAAGAAAGTGGAATCATTCCCCTGTTTTATAACCTAACAATATGATGACAATCGTAGAATTTTATCTTACCCCAAAAGTTTAAAATCTTCACTAAGTTCAATTTTCTTGAAATTTCATCTCGCTGGCAGATATGTTTAATTTTCTAGTACTTACTGTTATATACTTTTTTAAAAGCAAGTTTTCTGCAAGTGGTGATAATTGATGATGACTTTGATAGAATGTGTCATCAGAGGGTAAATTTTAAATCTTTCATTTTTCTGCATAGCACGTAAATGTTTTGTAATCGTTGGTAAATATTTCTTTGTGCAAATAATTGTCCAAGTAAACAGGAATAATTTGAAGTTTATTTAAGAGATAATTGCCATGCAAGAGTCTCTTGCATGAGCATTGTACAAGCACGCATAAAACTGAGGATTGCGGATCCTAGTAAATTAGTTTTAATTTGTGGAATAGGCTTTTATTAGAAAATATGAGCAACTAGGTCACATGAGCCTCGTCAGTAAACGCCCGGATGTAAGTTGAAGCGCCGTAATGGCGCAATTATTGCCACCGACCACGCCCATTTGCAGCCATTAAAATATAAAAGAGGAACAAATGTTCTTCATATTTCGCAAAAATCGTGTTTCATTAGTTAAATACGCTCCTGTTGGGCTATTAATTGACTAATGGAACTATGCCGAAAAGGAGATTCGCCATTACAGAATTTGCCTATTTTGACAGTGACACCATCTGTTTTTGAAAAGTTTCTGACATAGATTGCTATGGCTCAACATTTAATCTTTTCAAAATATGACTTTATACATTTATTTCGAAATGTGGGTAAATTAATGCTGAAAAGACAGTTAGGATATCTTGGTACATTTCTTGGTCCCTCCGACTCCCAAGGCGGCTCCTGGAGCATCCCTAAAACTCATTACCTGAACATCCACGATTTTCAATATTTTTTTCCACACCCTGTATATGGCCGTTCTTTAAAACATTGCCAACATTCCTTATCATGCTATTAATATGACTATTTTTACATCGATGTTGTTAAGGGGGCTTATAAATGTCGACATTATTACCGCTATCACCGTCATTCGTAAATCTAATTGCATTATAATTCAGGTTTCGTTTTTTTTCTCTCTCTCCTTATAGGTTGCATCAAATGACTGCGAGACGTAGGTTTACCAATTAAATGCTAACCCTAATTATTATAAATGCGTCGGAATTAAAGGGCAATATAAATCAACCGAAAACGTAAATTGCCTAGCTCAATATTGCTAACTTCATACTGGGAAAGACGATAGGACTTAATAAATTACACATTGTAAATTTAGAATAAATTGTATGGATTAATGCAATAAGGCTAGCGAGGCACTTTATTTAGGAAAAAAATATATTGCTTAATGACGGCTAAATGTAACTTCCAAATAAAGAAAACAAGTTCATCGATGGAAGTAAAACTCTTGATATAAATAAAACAATGCTGGTGTATCTAAAACTATACCTTATGCGTTATGTTCTCAGAGACCTGTAAAAAACTGGAATTCTCAGGGCAATTGGATAGACCGAAAATAGTCGGGGAAAAGTGATTTATTTTATAAAAGTCAGGGAAATTCACACAAATTACATTTGTTTTCACATAACCAGAGATTACACACTCGGCCAGAATTGCTTCTTTAGAAATGGGAAATCCCCTCTTTTTTTTTAAAACCTTTAATTTAACTTCACATGAACCATATGCTTGCTTAATTGCTTGTCTGTTTGTTTCGACATCTTTGATGTCGTTTTTAACCAACTTTCAAAAGTCCTAAAGAGCTGAAATTTTGTGGGCAGCTCAGTCTCGAGGGATATTTTCATCTATTAAAATTTAGTAGAGCTCGTTAACGTTATTAAGCCCAATCAGTTGGGGTTTTTAAATGTAAAAAATGCATTAAAAAACGTATGAGAGCTCTCAACTTAGAACGGTACTCTACGGCGAGCTCATTGCTAGTTCATGCGATGAGGCATTAGCGTTCCCTAGTGTCGATTCGCATAAATAAATGGTTTTAAGCGAAAAACGAAGTTTTTTAGACACTTGTAATTCAAACATAATTTTACATCATGGTGTCACAGTGTTATAATACAGCTTCATCGAAAAACGAGAATCGGAAATTGTTAGGCATATTGTCATAGTTTTAAATTTTTTATTGTACCTGATTGTTATAAAAACTGTTTTAAAAACTGGAAAAGACAAGCAGGGAAGTTCAATTTTTGTTATTTCTGCGGGATTCAATTGTTACAATGCTACTTTTCGGTCGCCTTGTATAGTTCTTTTGTTGGCAAGATAATAAACTGTTTCTAAAAAAATAAATAAATGTAAAATGGTGAAATTGACAAGATCATTGTTATCGCTGCTTGTTCACATTGCCCATTGTAGGTTTATGCAAGAGGTTTCTTTCGTCATATGCAAGCGTGTGATACTGGCAAACTCAATTTAGCGCTAACATAAAATACACCGTATAGTCAGTCTAATTCGAGCCAATCTTTATTGTTGGTCGTGTTTTTTTCTCTCTCCATTGTCCAAGTGCTGAGCAACAACATTCTCTATTGGCCAGTCATTCTTCGTGGACACAATGGATCTCACAATTGGCTATTGCCTTATATCTTCTGGTTTGCACTCGTTTTCCCTGGTGCCTTTTGCTAGACGAAAAAAAGCAACCAAATGGCTTTACTATTAGAGCTGCAGACCGTGTTTTGGCGAAAAGAAAAAGAAATCATTTTTGTTAAGCTATTAAAAGTGTTGTCATACGTTTGCTTAGGCCCAGTGGGTTTAGTCTTAAGGGAGAGATTCAAGTATTACGAGGGGAATCATGACGTCTAAGAAATTAGACGAAATGATAGCGACTATTTGTTTTCATGAAAGCCAATTAAAAGTAAGGATATCGGGGTGTCCAGTCGTCTGGCAAGTTGGGAAAGTCGGGAAATATACTTAAAATTCGAGTGGAAATTTATACAGAAATTTCTTATTCTTGTACGTTATCAAGTTTATAAGTTGCATTACATGTACCCTAGTTATTTGGCATAGTTTTTATAAATATATTCTAATCTATTATTAAATTTTAACTATAAAAGGAAACCAAAAGTTGCTATTTTTATCACTGAGATGATTGTACTAGCAACTTGGTTCCTTAGTTACAGGGTGGGCCAAAAGTCAGTACCACCCACCTTATTTTCTAAAATTTAATCCATTGATGTTTATAAGATTTTATCAACAATTACATGTTAGATTTGAGAAAAAAATTTGAAATTTGTTTGAATTTTGTAATTTTCTAGCATCATTTAGCGATTCAGAATCTCATTCATTTTCATTGTGTATAATGTATGTGTTAAGGAAGTGAAGCCTGGACCAGTTTTGACATTTGCCTTTAGTTTAACCCCCTGAAATAACTTTTTAGTAGCACTTCAGTCTGCCCTAACTTACTTTTACAATCAAAACCAACAAATTCAAATTATGAAATTATGAGTATGGAGCACTTTGAAGCTCGTGGTTTAATGGAAACTATGTTTTAACTAATTTATTACTGGACAGTGGTAATGAAAATTACATTTAAAATTTGCGCAAATCACTATAGCCATTTTCGTAACTTCTTGTTAGCAATTCGTGCATCATAACTTAATTTGCTATTACCTCGTACACTTTTGCTAAAGTTGTACCTCTCGGTTGACCTTTCACGCTTTCAGATCACAGTTTTAAGTTTCTCCAGACAAATTTACGATCGTGTTATACACGCGTAATTATAAATTGATCTTAATTTCGCATATATTAAACGAGTTTTCGTTGTCGGTAATTAGCAGCCAACACCTCATTTTAATTGCCCAAATAACTGCTATGAAAGTAAGAGCAGGTGCGATTAAACGTGATTTAAATAAGTTGGGACGATCGTAAAACCTGCTACTTCGACCATTCTTGCTTCCTTTATGACCTGCTGTATAGTTTATACCAGATGGGTTCCTTTGTGTCCATTGGTCCATGTCTGAGAGCGAAAAATTTGCATGTACTGTGTGGATGACAACATCGTTGAACCGAAATTATCCTAACACCTGATTCACACCAACGTTGATGTAGAACTGATGGGGATCAAGAAAACTTTTGCGTGTTAATTCACACCGCAAAACTCAGTTAAACTGGTCACATGACCTAGTATACTGTGC